>JAYESA010000008.1:83554190-83824190 GCA_036927795.1 Iris macrosiphon
TTCACCTTCCTGTGCTGCTGCAAAACACAATCCAAACCCTTCCCTGATGCATCACTGTAAATAGAAAATCCTCCTGCTCCTGATGGTAGTGTCAAGATGGGAGTTGTAGTCAATCTCTTCTTTAGCTCCTCAAATGCTGACTAACAATCCTTAGTCCAGACAAATTCTACGTCCTTTCTGGTCAGTCTAGTCATCAGCTCTGCAAGTCTGGAAAAGTCTTGAACAAACCTCCGATAGTAGCCCTCCAATCCAAGGAAACTCCTGATCTCTGCTACTGAACTCGGGGTAGACCATGATTCAACTGCTGAAATCTTCTTCGGGTCCACCGAGATTCCATCTCCTGTAATAACATGCCCAAGGAATTCAACCTTGTCAAGAAAGAATTCACACTTAGATAACTTGCCATATAGCTTCTCCTTCCTGAGGGTCTCCAAAACTATCCTCAAGTGCTGCTCATGCTCCTCTAGGGTCTTCGAATATATCAGAATATCATCAATAAAGACTACAACAAACTGGTCCAGGTACTGATGAAATACCTTGTTCATCAGGTTCATGAACACTGTCAGGGCATTGGTCAACCCAAACGGCATCACCAAGAACTCGAACTGCCTATAACGAGTCATGAAAGCTGTCTTCGGGATATCTTCCCTCTTCACTTTTACCTGGTGATACCCTGACCTCAAGTCTATCTTTGAGAATACCTTCGCTCCGCTTAACTGGTCAAACAAATCATCAATCTGCGGCAACGGGTATTTGTTCTTGATAGTGAGGTTGTTAAGTGTCCTGTAGTCGATACACATACGTACCGACCCATCTTTCTTTGGTACAAAAAGTACTGGAGCATCCCATGGTGATGAACTAGAACGGATAAAGCCCTTATATTGCAACTCATCTGTCACCCCCCAGTCCCAAAATACATAGGACTAGGAATACATAAGCATGCCAGCCGTATGTATATGGCAACTCCAATATATGGAAACCATAACACATACGTATGCTGTATTATGAATAATAATTCATAAGTGGTATAGATTTATGTCATAAGTCACAGGGCATAACTAGATCTCATTCACAGAATCAAATAAACAATCAACTATATAACTGAATCAAGTATAAAATGCTTGATAAGAATAAGTACATGAGTGGAGACAAATCTACTACCAACTAGAATATAAGAAAAATAAAATAAGTACATCTACTGAACAATGAGACTCGAAGATAAGACCTCCTCGAAAGATAACGAAGTAGCAAGTTATGATCCGTGTTCTTGCGAATAGTCAAGATCGTCTAACCTGGAAAGGGACCAGGTTCTCAGAGGGACGTAACAAGATACATAGAAGTATGCCAATTGAATACAATAAAACATGCATAATAGACAGAAAATATATAAGTACGTTGTACTAGACAATCTATATGAAAATGCATAGTGAGGACAACCTTTCGACGTATGGGCAGGGTTAGGCTACTCTATCTATCTCACAACTCACACACACGTCCATGAATATTAGAAGCCCTCATACCTCGAGGGTAGCGACCATTGCGACACCAGAAATTGACATACATCAAGGTTAGCGACCAGCGCGACACAACTACCATAGTGCGTGCTAGTTACTACGGTTTACCAGAGTGGATATAGCCCATACGCATACTGATTGTCCTCCCCTCCCATGATACTATATGTCAAGTGTGTGTGTCAACATATATAGTATATAATTATGACTGAAAGAAACACATATATAATACATATATGAAAATATGATAAGCATGCAAAGTACTATAAGCAATTTGGCAAGGTATCTTGTCTGGCAAGAAAGTTACAAAGTGTAAGCGTCCAGACGTCAAGCACAAGGGATCAGAACTATGGCATCAGAATGAACATCTCCGTATGCTGAAATAAATATCACCAACATTCCCGAAATAAGCGAGATAGTCAGAAAAGTCTACCATTTCATCCAATTTGGACACAGGGGCAAAACGATAATTTCGGGTCAAAGCGGGGTTCACATGTTGACATAATGGTATCAAACCTGGCTTCTACACCTTTGGACTTTATTTCGATATCTCTGTTTCGAAAGCTCGTTCGTGGGTTATGTGCACGCTCCCTCTCAATGCCTCGATGGGATGTTCCAACAATAAGTCTAAATACTTTCAAAATGCGTTTTGAATGATATGCTTGCTTGTATGCTGTTGTGCTGCGAGTGGCCTTTGTGCCAACCTGTGCGGACCCTTGAGAGTATCGCTAGTAGCTTGTCCGATTTTACTAACTCTAAGTTTGGTTGAATGCATCTATTTGAGGGACGCCTTGAACTAGTGCACCATCCAAGACTTAAGAATAGGTGAAACTCGAGTGCTAAGACTTCGCTATTACTAAGCTGGTTGACGTGTTCACGCTAGAAGTGCACTTCGAAAGTGCGCACGATCCAGTCTAAGCGATATGCTGATTTCGACGCTTGTACAAGTGAATATCCAAATGAACAAGTGCAACAACTTGTCTAGGATTGCCTCAACCCTAGATTACTACTTGTCCTCAGTAAGTCTCGAGGACGAGACTTTTTCTGAGTTGGGTAGGATGTAACACCCCGTTCCGTTCTAGCAGACTGCCGTCTCAAACGGCAAAAGTGCAACTGTCCCGACCCACTTTGCCTCAAAGGAGAAGCAAAGGATATCCAGACTTGTCCCTACAGGAATCCGGCTTAGGCTTTCAGAGGCTCGCTTAACGTATCGCTCTACCGAGGCGAATCATCGCTAAGGTGGGTGGCTACGGTGAACTTGTCTTTGCTTAGCCAGCACACATAAAATCTGGAATGTTCATGCTAGTCGCTAGGTGATTCACCCCCTGCATGCTAATAAATCTAACGCACCTAGCTAAGGGAATAATCTCAACTTGTATTGCTTTTGCTAGAACATGGAAATTAAAATACTGCTTATATTCGGACCCTCGTATGCTAAGTCCCCTAATGGTTTCATCTCTCGGCTTACCTTCGGGTCCGAGCAAACGTGCTGCTTACGTTCCTTAGAAACGCATGCTTGTCTGCTTGTATGTTGCCATATTTTCATCCAAACCCCGGGAGACTACTAAGTAGTTATTCCGTGCGTGGAAGAACCTGAAAGTGTTCGGGACCGTTAGGTCACCAAGGCAATTCCCGAACCAGAGAATTTGCACCCTGACTGAATAAATCACTGAATCACAGCTCGTAGAGCAAACTACTGAATCAACTGGCCTGTCAAACACTACTGAATCACTAAATCCTGCCTCAACAAGTTCTGTATATATACTGCATCAAACTTGTTTCATACCGGACTTATTCAATATATACACATACTGCCTTGAACTTGTTCATGTACCAGACCAGAGACCTACAATTTATAGACTTGCATGTCGCGGACAACTTGGAAACAAGGTCATTCGGTTCCATGGGCGGTCACCGGGGCACTAGGACCGTTCCGATCCGGATGGAACTGCAAAATAGTCTACTACATCTGGACAGGATGGTCTGCAACCACCACTGCATCTTTGTTGCTTTCCATCCTTGTTCAAGACTATACTGGTCCTTTATGGCTAGGCCAGCGACAATTGTTCATATAGATAAGTCATCCTCGCTTAGGGCTATCCGCATGCGAGTCACTGCATCGCATCAATGAACAACTAAATACCTGAACGATCTTGAAATAACAGTGCTCGTGTTTGCATATGCTATGCTACTAAATGTTTATACTTTCTCATGCTTGAATTAACAATGTTTGCCTTGGACAGGGAAGGCCAAATGGTAAGTCTCGCCGTGTTTCCTCTCATGTCGTGCGGCGCACTGCCACACGAGTTAGGCTATTCAAATATTGCATGAAACTGATCCTAAGGCAACTAGAAGACAACTTAATAGTTGTGCACGGAACCTGTATTACGTATTTGGATTTGTTGAGCGGGCGAGTAGCTTCCCCACCAGTGCATTCAATGTACTGATAATCCACCAGTTTGTATGCAGGGTACGGGAGAACCTCGTTCGGTGCGGATGCCTCCTTCGTGCGTGCTAAGGTATGGAGATCACTCCGAAGCAACGGTGCGTCCGGAACAGAAGCACATATACAAGACATAATGTTGTGAACATCGCCTGAACATCGCCTGTACAATCATTCCAAAATTGTAGCCACTTGGCACGCTTTTACTATTTCAGAGAGAGAGGCTTGAGCGACTTGTAATCTCGGCTATACGCCGCCTGTAACACATGTTTATATCAATAAAGAGCTTGCTTTACTTCAACTTGTGTTTCAATGCTTCCGCTATATTGTCGACTCAGTGAACTTGTTACCGATCGCCTATGCGTTCATGACTCCGCTGCACTCGGACAATCTGTGCGACTCTGTGGCTTAGAACTCTTGTCGCCAGCTAATGAACCATGGCCTTGCACGGGCGTGGATCACGCTCGTGCAGCATCACGCCCGGATGGGTCGAAGCTATCGTTCTGCGGGAGCGCTGGCGTAGTGATTCTCGCCTAGCGGGAACGGCCGATTTGCCTGTGGGAGATCGGAGCGTGACATACACCTTGCACCGAAAAGCGTGCCAGAGGTAAAGGTCTCTAAATAGGATAAATTATAGGTCAAACAAATTGTAAACGTCGATACGAACCCAACAGTATGTCCAATTTTGGATTCTGGTGAGCCGATCACAAATTCGTCCTTCAAGTCAAACCGTGGGGCCCGCGAATAGGCGGCTTGGTCAACTGTCTCAAAATTGCGTAAAACTTGGGTCACAGGACCAGCGTGATACCACGAATTCAATGGCACAAGTTTTGTCGCATTCTGACGAGTGTACACAAAGTGGGGTGGTGTTTTGCAAAGTTGCGATACGGGAACTTTTTACGGATACTGGTTAATTTTGATGCGCACACACGTCTGAATCAACTTCCGCGAAAGCCTACATGTCAGGATATACCATATACGCCTTTCGGTATAATTGGTACGCGATGAGGCTGTCCCATTTGGTGGGGCGTACTCCGTATCATAAAATTTTAATTTTAAAATGTCAAGTTTTTGGTCGTTTTGGAGGTGAATAATTTAACACATAAAATGAATTAATAAAAACTAAAAGAATAAAAAAAAATTTGGTTACATTGGAAAGAAAACATTTCAATTAAATTTTGAAAATATTAAACGGGTTGGTGGCAAATTGGGCCTGAACATGGGAGTTTAGGTTAAAATTCTGGACTATTTTTGGTTAATTTTTCGGTCATTTTCTGGTCGATTTTTTGACCAATTCAGGGCACGAAAACTCGTTCCGTTTGAAGAAAAATCCTAGAGGGTTAGGTTATGAACGTACACGAACAAACCGCTCGAGAAAATGACGAGAGATGAGAGAGATATCATACCGTGAAGTAGGGAGAGTTGTGCACATGTGCGCGCACGAGCTGCCGCGCGCTGCTGCGGTCGGCGCGGGGGCGGCGGGGTTGGGCGGCGGCGCCGACGGTCGGTCGGTCGGTCGGTCGGGACTGAGGTCGTCGGGGACTAGGGTTAGGGTTAGGGTTAGGGTTAAGGTTTAGGAATTGAGTATATATATATATATATATATATATATATATATATATATATATATATATATATATATATATATATATATATAGAGAGAGAGAGAGAGAGAGAGAGAGAGAGGGGAGAGATAGTGGCCGCGGGTGGGGAGGGGTTCTGCTGTGAAGGGGGGTAGTTTGGTTAGGTAGGTTTGCTTAGGAATAGGTTTAAGTTATTTTTTTCTTTTGTTTAGGTTTTTATTTTATGCCAGCGCCGCCGCCGACGGTCGGTCGGTCGGTCGGGGCTGAGGTCGTCGGGGACTAGGGTTAGGGTTAGGGTTAGGGAATTGAGTATATATATATATATATATATATATATATATATATATATATATATATATATATATATATAGAGAGAGAGAGAGAGAGAGAGAGAGAGAGGGAGGGAGAGATAGTGGCCGCGGGTGGTGAGGGGTTCTGCTGTGAAGGGGGGTAGTTTGGTTAGTTAGGTTTTCTTAGGAATAGGTTTAAGTTGTTTTTTTCTTTTGTTTAGGTTTTTATTTTGTTTTTCTTTTCTTTTCTTTTCTTTTCTTTTCTTTTTTTTTTCTTTTATATTGTTTTCTTTTCTTTTCTTTTCTTTTATTATCAACATTATTATTATTATTATTATTATTATTATTATTATTATTATTATTATTATTATTATTATTATTATTATTAATACTATTTTTATTATTATTATTATTAATTATATATTTATTTATATATAATTACATATATAGGTGAGTTTAAAAAAATCCATAAATAATATTTATACACAAAAATAAATTCTAAAAATCTATCACCCTTTAACAAGGATTCTTAAAATAAAATAAAATAAAAATAATAGTTTTGTGCAATAACTCTAAATGAGTATTTATCTAGGTAGTTAAATCAATAAACTATATTTTCTAATTAACTAAGAAATAATATAAATAAATTCAATGATTAATTAAATAAATATAATATTTAAAATTAGGGGGTTTTATATTATCTACCTGCTTCTTCAACTCCGCCAGTTCGCTGTTGTTTATTCTATAAACGTGCTGAGATATCGGCTCTGCACCTGGCACTAAATCTATAGAGAATTACACATCTCTGTCCGACGGCAACCCCGACAACTCCTCTAGAAAGACATCCAAGAACTCTGAAATCAACGGATGTGGCGGCTCCTGCTATTCTACCAAAGCTCCACAAAAATTGCCTTCGCTCTGCTCTGCTCCTCGGACGAACTCGAACTCCGGCTCTCCTGGCGTCTGAAATAAATCTTTGCCTCTACGACAATCGATACTAGCATGATGTCTACTCAACCAATCCACCCCGAGTACTATATCGTAACTCGGAAGTGGCATTAGGAGTAAACATACGCTCAGCTCACAGCCTCCCAAATAAACTCTCTGGTTATTGCAAACATCACTGACCAGGATAATACCACCCCCGATCGTGATCTTGCAAGTCCTCTCCAACGGATCAGACTCAAGACGATGCCTCAAAGCAAAAGATACAGATACAAAGCTATGAGAAGCACCAGAATCGAACAAAATATGAGCTGGAAATGAATCGAGATAAACTAAACCTAAGATGACATCGCCAATCGGCTCCTCCTCCTCGACAGTCAAGGCAAAAGCTCGCCCATGTCGCTGCACTCCTCTCTGCTGCTGATACTGGGCAAACTGCTGCTAGTGCGGTGGAAGAGGTCCTCTCTGCTGTTGTCCCACTGGTGGTCTAGCGGGTGCCCTTTGTGCCTGTCCTCCACCCTGAGCTGGACGAGTTAGGACTTTAGGACAAGCCCGCAACTGATGATCGCCCGAACCACAAAATAAGTATTGGCCTAGCCTCATCCTGTATGCATCCCATGTCACGCCCCAGTCCCAAAATACGTAGGACTAGGAATACATAACATGCCAGCTACGCATTCGACCAGACTCCGGTCCGACTCGAATACGTATAAGCTGTATTAAAATGGTCACTATCTATATAATCAAGTAAATATAAATATTTATGCCTCAATCCACAATGATCAGAATATTATAATACCGCTTTTTTTTAAATTTTAAAAAAAATGAATTTTTTGGATTTTTTGGTAATTTTTAATTAATTATTAAAAATGTCCTTCATGGATTAATATTTTTATGTATTAAATTAAGTATTAAAATATTACAAAAATTATATTTTTTGGTGTATTATTAATTATTGGATGTTGTGTAATTTTTCTAGGATTTATTGGGCTCAAAAACTATTTTTTAATAGCTAAAAACCCTTTTTTTTTTATTTAAACCAACATTAAACCAAACCGAACCAGACTGAACCAAACCGGACCTAAACTAACCCAAACCAGACCCAACCGCCATGGCAGGTCAGATCCGTACCCCACCCGCCGACCCGCTAGCCCGCCTACCCTCCTGCACCCACAGCAGCACACCCACGACCCCCCTCCGTTTGGAAAACCCGCGCGAACCACGACCACACCCCCTCTTCTCCTTCATATAACTCCCCCACTCTCACTTATTCACACCCCAGGACCACTCCCCCTCACTCTCCTATCACTCACGACCAACTCCGGCCACTGCCCGCCGTCGCTAGCCGCCGCACGTCGCCGGAAAACGGTCGCCAACTTTGCGGCGTAATTGTCCAATTTCGAATATCATCAAGGTACCCTACTTCTAGCTCTCGTATCTCCTTGTGTATTAATCCAAATTTAGTTCTGTCGAATCCTATGCGAAGACCACTTGACCCTCTCAAAATTCCATGTAACTAGTTCGGAGTGTCGTATCCTGTGTCAGTCGCAAAATACGACGCAAAACTGGAAAAAAAATACAGAATTATGTACTTCAGAAACTGTCCCGGAGTCCCATGTTCACAGCCATTTTTCTCCCAACCTGTTTAATTATTTTAGATTATGTTTAAACAGTTAATTAGACAACATAACCATGATTTAGACTCTATAATTAGTTTATTTTAATTTGATGTTTGCTATATTTTATTTGTGGGTGAAATCGACCAAAAACTTGGTTTTAAAAATCTAATATTTCTCGAAATGGGATGAGTTCCGGTAAACGAGGCGACTTAGTCGTGTGCGAACTTTACCGAAAGGTATGCACTGTCAATACGAACATATGAGATTTCGCAAAAGTTGATTTGGATGTGCGTGCACACCAGAATCAACGTGTATCCGTCAAAAATATCCAATATCGGGCCTATTCCGAAACTCGTTGTAACTTCGTATACGCTCGTCGTATCGAAACAAAACTTACGCCATCGGACTCGTAGCAATACGCTGGTCCTGTGACCCAAGTTTGGTTTGATTCTGAGAACGTTGACAAAATCTCGTATCGTGGGCCCCACGACTCCACTTGACGGACGATTTTGTGATCGGCTCATCGAAATCCAGTTCTGGATATTCCGTTGGTTTCGTATCATCGTTCTGGACTTGTAGACAGTAAGTTTGACGAATTTGAAGAACTTTATCTCTGACACATTTTTTGGTGCGAAGTGGGCCACATGTGGACCCCGCTATGACCAGAAACAGTCAATTTTGCCCCTGTGTCCAAATTGGACTTATGGGTAGTCATTCATAGCTATTTCATATCTTCTAAGAATAATGGTAATGTTTGTTTCAACAATCGTAGGAGTACCTGCAGATCCCACTGTACATAAAGCAACTGTTGGAGTTCACACCCCAGGCAAGTGTACCTTGCCAATCTTGCAATACTTGCTACATAATATTCTCTTGATTTATTTATTTGATATATCTGTTCAATCTAGAACTGTGTGATATTACTTAACGTCTGAACAAGATTCGGGTGTCAACACCGTACGCGAAGTTGTGTAACGTCACCTAGACATGGATATCGAGACACTATACATTCTCGTGCTTGCATCATCAAGTACGTCATACCATAGGACACCTGACACTGTTTATGAGACAGAATCTTCCTGAGATATTCATGGTGATTCTGTATAGGCTACAAGATTTGTGACATAGACTTTATGTTCATAGCTATCATATGACCTGCTGCATTAGATATGATCTTGCGTGACATGGACATGAGACATCGTGGACATGAGACATGTGATTATATTGGGTGGAGAGAGACACACAGGCTACAGGCTAATTTTATATATGGTGACGTAGGCCCACTACATAGTATAACTATATAGTATAACTGCTACCGACTCCCCGACACAGAGCTTGTAGTAGTCTCAGTCTGAGTTCTAGTGATGCTCTCATTTTGCATATCACATAGCTGGTTATATAGTTTACCCTATTGATTCATTTATTATTGCACTGCATTTATTTTGGCTTGAGTTATTCTTGTACCTTGCTATGTCCCCTGAGGACCTGGATCCGAATTATGTCCCCAGGTTTAGCAGAAGAGATCTATCCCGAGGTGTACGGGACAAGAGCATACATTGGAGCAGTACCAGAACCCGAGGACTAGGTCGTGCCAGAGGATTTCTCCTGAGTATTGGCTTTATATACTCAGTTATTTCTGTTTCTAGTTACTTTATTTCCTGTCTATTGAATTGATATATCAAACTTATTCTCGGGTTGTTCCCCGAGACACTTTTTATTAAGACTTGCTAGATTATATTTTATCTCGATTATTCTGGCATTTGATCTGTGATTACCTTCTGTGGATGAGATTAGAATTAGA
Organism: Iris macrosiphon; assembly: GCA_036927795.1. Lineage (NCBI taxonomy): Eukaryota > Viridiplantae > Streptophyta > Magnoliopsida > Asparagales > Iridaceae > Iris > Iris macrosiphon. The sequence goes on from JAYESA010000008.1 coordinate 83,564,383, forward strand.
CTGTGACTTGTATCGTAGACCTATTTACTGTTATTTTACAGCTTAAGTACACCCTAATGGGTCCATTAAATTGGGGTTGCCCATTGGTGTGTGTTGCTGGCCATTGCCATGTGGCTAGTCCCTCGATATTTTGGGACTGTGGCGTGACAAATATACAAGAATGAGCTACATGTGCTAAAGTCGGCCGCGAGTAACACATAAGCTCGAATAGACTCGAGAAAGATATATGAGTCTATAAAACTAGTCTATATCAGCAGATGAATAAATAATATGAATAATAACCATGACTCCGGAAGAAAATATATAAATACCTGGCACCAATTCCTGCAAGATAAAGAAACACACATCAGCAACTCCAAGCAGGCTCCACAACGGTCTATGCTGCAAAACTGGCAAGGGACCAGGTCCTCAGAGGGATGTAATAAGGTACAAGAAACAGCATGCCAAAATAAATACAGTATATAAAAATATAACAATAAGGCAAACTATGTAACCAGCTATGTGATATACAAGTGAGAGCGTCACTAGTACTCAGGCTGAGACCACTACAAGCTCTGTGTTGGGGAGCCGATAGCAGTAATATCACATAATGTGCCTAGCTCTGATGTAGAGTCTATGGCCTCACAATAATAAATATATATATATAAATTAGCCTGTAGCCTGTGTGTCTCTCCCCACCCAATGTAATCGCACGTCTCATGTCCACGATGTCTCATGTCCATAACACGCAAGTTCATATCTAATACAGCAAGTCATATGATAGCTATGCATATATATAAAGTCTATGTCACGAATCATATATCATATACAGAATCACCATGAATGACTCAAGAAGATTATGTCACATAAATAGTGTCAAGTGTCCTATGGTATGACGTACTTGAGAATGCAAGCACAAAAATGTATAGGGTCGCGATATCAATCTCTAGGTGATATTACACAACTCTGCGTACAGTGTTGACACCCGAATATTATTCAGACGTTAAGTAATATCACACGGTCCTAGGTTAAATAGATATATCACAGAAATAGATCAAGAGAATAATATGAACCAAATTACTGCAAGTATGGCAAGGTACACTTGCCTGGAACTCCAAGCTGATAATAAAAAGAACCTGCTCTCGAATCTACGCTCGTGCGATCCCAAGAGCCTAAATATATAATATCATAAAATTAGTCACTATGACATGGTTCACTAAGCATGTACAAGAGTACAACTACTCTACGTCATTAATTATTAGACAATTAGGGTCTAATTTAATCAAGGATACAACTTATACAATTCTATCAATTATTTAGAGTCTAAAATAATTAGGGGTTCTAACAAAGTAGGTTGGCTAAGGTTCACTAGTCAAGGACCAAAAAATGGTGTAAACACCAAGCCTACTAGTCACATAACATCATCAAGCCTCATAAACATGGTTATAACGAAGGTTCATGTAGGTACTAGGTATTCTCACACTAGATTTCCATATACAACATATCATCAACCTTGGTATTCATTAAGTGTCAAACTATGTTAACCAACCTAGGGTTAGTTTTGTCTATTAAAACATGCACATGAGAATTAACAATAGGTCAATTTAGGGTCATCATAAATAATCACATACTATATTTCTCAAGTATATCCATTCATCCAACTATATACAACTCTCGTTCTACTACAAAATATCAAGTATACATAGACAAGTCAAATCTGAATTTATAATAAGATCATGGCATATACCTTATTTATTTCTTGTATTTGTCATGAAACATGTGTGCAAGCACTACTATAACTAGTGAACAACCTTAGCATGACATCTTCTATATTCCAACATAGTATTTATAAACAATAAAACTAGCTATCACAAAACCTAGGCAAAATGCACTACTAGTTGCACAATATTTAATCATGTCTCAACCATGCATTTATTTATATATAACACCCTAAATTTTTTTTATATATTCTGAAATTTAGTGACAATTAGAGTAAAAATTATATTTTGCAAGTGGTTGTTTGGGTTTTAGATCATGGCAGAGTGAATAGGACAACAAGTGCATAAATAACATTCAAGTCTAGACATGAGAAGTAATAAATATTCTTGGTATAATATCATAAAAAATATGAATACAAAGTTAGTAAAATTTAATAGGGATATGAATTAAATGTAGAAAGGGTTGAGTAGGAGGAGTTGGAGCTCTTACCAAAGTGAAATGGGAAGGCAAAAGAGGGCTGTGCACTGCTTGCACAAATCTGTCCAGATTTGGACACTTCGTCTTGTAGCTACTGTCCGGGGCTTCAAAATATTTCTCCAAGTACTTTGCATATTAGAGAGATTAGGAGAGAGGTACAGGATGAATATATAGTTGTTTTTGAAGGAGTTTTAGTGCTGGAAGTGGTGGCAACAAGGTGTTGAAGTGGTACTATGGCTGGCAGGTTCAGCAGGGTGACTTTGTTTTATAAGGGGTATTTTGGAGAGTTGTAGGATGATTTAGGTGCTTAGTTATAAATGAAACTTGTTAAGGAGAGGTAGGAGAAGGATATTTAGGTGTTTTAGTGGTTGTTTGGAGGCTATGGAGGTGGTGGAGTGGCCTGAGAAGAGGATACACTGAATTCGGATTCAGCCTGGACACCTCTGATAGAGGGCTATTTTGAGAAATTAGAATGAATTTTGATGTAAGGTTTGTGAAGAGAAAGTGATAAGAACAGGGAGAGGAAGAAGCATACAAAATTTGAGAGAAATATACTTACTGTGGAGGGAGATAGGGCCGGATTGGTGGGGGTATTCCTGAATTAAGATTCAGCCTGGGTAGGGTTGGATGGATGAAGGTGTGGAGGGAGAAAGAGAAGGAATTTGGAGATAGTTTATGAAGAGAAAATGTGAGGAAGAGAGTTAGGAAGAAGTTTTATTCAGGTGGTTCTAATGGAAGAGGTGAAGAGAGGGGGATTATGGACAACCTAGTGGGGAGGGAAAGGGTTTGGAGTTACCAATGGGGTAAGGAAATGTCACAAGTTATAACCCCTTTTCTTTTACATTCCACCCTAATAATTTAATAAATCCATGGTTGTCCAAAACTGAAATAATGTTTAATATGGATGGTCAAACCTAGCTTAGTCAACCTAGGTTAAGTCCAACTACTTCTAGTTGGGTCAGGTTCGGGTCGTTGCGGTTTAGTTTGACTAGGTTGGTCCGATTCACTAGGAAATTGGTCATCTGTGACTATTGAGGGTAGGTAGCACATAGAGATTTAATAGAGTGGATACATGTATCATGTGTGTCTTAGACCTAGTATAGATCATGATCATGCATTAGGTCGAAAGAATTGGTCGAAATTGAATCTCCAATTTAAATTGGAATGGTCAATGGTTGCATTGTAGGTGCTAGAAATTAAGTTTTTGATCCGAATATTTTATATTAAAAATAGAGCACAAGGATATATGTTTGAGTGGGATATGATAATCATAAATTAAGGTGGGCTCGTCTAGATCATGCATATAAAATTTGTTTGGAGATAATGGCTAATGTTGTGCTCCTAAAAATTAAAGTTACGAAAAATATTTTTAAAGGATACTTTTGTTTACTTAATCCAAATTAATAATAAATAAAAAAATTAAATATTATATTAAATTAAAATAGCTAAATCTCTGGATCTGATGCATCTGCTGAGCCAGCACTCTAGCTGGCCCGTGATACTGCTGCCTCTGGTGCTGGTAAGGCTTCTAGTGCTGCTACTAGAAGTGAGGCCTCTTCGCTGGACCCGTGTTGGTGTTGGATCCTCCTGTGTCTCTCGACCTCTTAGAGCCAAGCTCTAAGTCATCCTCCGCTCTCTGCGCCTGTCTGAGTATCTCCTCGAAGGTGGCGGTAGAATCTCCGTTGGTGTGGGGTTTGACCTCCCGGTTCAGGCCCTTCCTGAACTTCCTGGCTCTACCTCTAGGGTTCTGACCCTCCATGAAGAGACCTAGACGGCAATACTCCGTCGTATACTTGTCCACTAACATACCTCCCTGGACGAGGTACTGGAATTGACTCTCCAAAGATGTAAGAGCCACGTCTGGGAAGAACTTCTCCTTGAAAAGCTCTTTGATGACTTTTCAAGAGAGTCCTGGTACTACAATCCTGGGGTCTGTCCGGAACCATGTCAATGCAATGTCGAATATCATACAACCCGCTGTCTCTATCTGTAGCATCTCTGGAATCTACATCAGCCGCAGGTTCCGCTCGATGTCCTCGATCCACTCATCCGCATAGATAATTCCCTCTGTTCCCCTGAAGTCCTTCGGGCCCATCCTCTTGAAGTCTATGATGGTACCCGGACTCGGCTGAAGCAAAATAAACTAAAGTGGTATCGTATGTGGCTGGATTGTAGTAGCTCTCTCAACTGCTGCAAGTACGATCTGATGAGCGTTCTCCACGCTCAATCGCAGGACCTCGGACTATCGCTGTTGTGCCTCCATCATCTACTAGAAGAGCGCAAACATCTGCGTCTGATCAACTACTGGTGGTAGAGGTGGAAGATCCTCGAAAATTGTCTGCCCTGTCCTCGAAACTGGAGCTGGAGCACCTCCGAAAGCAGCTACCGATACGCCCACCTGGACCGGTGAAGCTGACCTCCTAAATGTATGTGCTGGATCGTCGTCTGAGGGTGCTGCCCTCAAGGGTGATGAAGTGACTGATCGTGCTGTTGCGACACCTGAGCACTGGGAACGTGTCTTCGGTGGCATATTGAAGATAGATTGAAATACGGAATCAATATTGAATATGATACGATAGCATCAAAGAAGGACAGAACTTTATTCAAAGTAAAGTAATATTCAATAGATAAGGATTGCAAAAACAGAAATTGGAATGTTTCATTGGAATATTTTCTAGGTGTGATTGAGTAAACTCTTAGCCTAAATCCTATTTTCTAAAGCAGGCTCGTAGCAGTACTCTAAACAAGCACAACTACGAAATCGCACTACTTGCGAATCTCGACCTGCATGGGCCACCACTAAAAATGTATCAAGACCCGCACCCGGATATTCGGGAACGAGTACGTGGTTATGCCCAACCTACGCCACAAAATCGACGGTAGAATGCTGTCTGGATCATTTCTAACTATCTAACATCTCAACAATATAATATAGTACCTGTCAATCATCTCAACTCCAAATGGAGGAGCAATATAGTATCTCACAAGTATAACTAATCTCAATCACAAAACAAACTAAGGAAGAACAATACACGAATGGAATAGTGAAGGAAAAAATAAGATACAATCCATAATCTGAAATAATATACAAGTTGTGAATCAATCAAAAGAATAGTTTAATATAATCCAAACACAAATATAACTAGACCTCCTCGGGCTCTGCAACTAAGTCCTTCTGGTCTATAGGAGTATCCTCTATAGGTACGTCGTCCTGTAGCCCGTAGAATATAGGACATTGTTCTATAAGCCAGTCATCTGGAAAAATATATCCAGTTAGGATTGGAGCAAAGTACGTACCTCTGAAAGCAATTTTAATAGCATAATCGAGCATATAAATAGATATAGAAATGAAATACAATATCACTAAACATATAAATGATGAACAATAGATATACATATAAATACGAGAATATAGATCAACAATATGAATATCAATAATATGATGAAGTAACTATAATCTAAACTAATGTGCCTCAGAGTACGAGTTTAGTATGTGATCGGGTTGGGTGAACATGATCAGTTAAGACGATTACAAGTGAGGTATGTAACCAGAATGTATATGATGTAATAATGGGCTTTGATCACATAATCAACTCCTACTCTCCCGCCCCAAACTAATACCAATGGATCCAATCAAGACACGCTACGAATATGAAATATAATCACTAAACACGAGCAGTGGGTGTACACGAATATCATAACCACCGAACACGAGCGGTGGGTGTACACGAATAAGCACACTGAACACGAGCAGTATGTGAATATGAAATATAATCAATACCTAATATACACGATGAGATATAATATACACGAGTACCCGCTGAACACGGTAGGGGATAACATCTCCTGACGGGATCCATATAGTACCAATCCGTGAAATTATTGTGTCAAAATCAAGTATATAATTCTAGAACATCCATATATACAATATTATGAATTAAAAACTATCAGAGAAATATACTCGCCAGAAGTCCTGAGCAAGGTGTGTCTCTCGATGCCCAAGCTGGTATCACACAACCTATATATGGTATGTTGCATCAATACAAGGTTCAAGAATGAAAATAAGTTAAGTTGATGCAATTTTAGGTCAATAAGCCATTTCTATGTCAAACCGATAAAATCTAGGTTGCAAGAGTCTAACACTAAGTCACTAAGTCGATACACTATGAAGCTATGCTATACTAGCTAAACTAAGATACAAAAAGGCATTCAAAAAGCCGTATCCTAAGATACGCAAGTTTATTTATATAAAAATAGTATTTTAGATATATATACCAGTCAATATACTTAATACTATATCAAAACAATGAAAATACGATACCTTGGCCTTGCACCAATGCGTATCGCACCTATCTCGATATCCAAACTCAATACCTTGGGTATCGGCCCAATACCTTGGTAATACCTTGGTATTCCGAGGTAACCCAAAACTCTAACATATAACTAATACCAAAACCCCAAACTAATATACTAACTATAAACTAACACTACTATATACATATCAATATAATATAGAACTAACTATAATACTATATCCACTACTACAATATATATATATATATATATATATATATATATATATATATATATATATGCCTACACTAATATACATAGATACATATTTACTTACATAATAACTACTAGGCTAACTATTAAACTAATAAGGTATTTATAACTAGCTATCTAGCTAAATACCCAATGCTAACATGAATACTAACTAACTCTAATACCTTGAAATGCTAACCAAATATAGCTAACTATCCGAAACATCAACTAAACAACTAAATCTAAAACTGGACCTCACTGAAAAACTAACTATAACCAACTAACTATAACTCAACCCAATATACAAAACCTAACTCAAAACTGAACTGAAACTCTGATACCTGCATAGAACTGTGCATTTCCTGTACTATGGGTTGAACTGGGTACTCTCTGATACTGCACAGTGGTCTGAAACTAAATCTATGCAATGGCCCGAGCCCCCTCTATGCTGGTTGCACAGTTGGCTGTACACCTCTTGCACAGTTGCTGAACTCCTTGCCTTTGTTGTTGCTGCCCGAGTGCACAGCTGCACTGAACTACAGTGGAGACTGCACGAGCCCCTCTCCATGCTGTGGGCTGCAGTTGCTACTGCTCAGTGCAAGCCCGAGCCTCTGCTGCACAATGCCTGGAACATACTGTTGCACCTGTGCAGTGACTTGTTGTCTCCTCCCCCTAGCTGATACTGCTAAACACTGATGGAAAGTATACCCCGACCTCCTCTCTCTTGCTGACTGATGCTCACCTCCTCACACACCAACACAAATACAAACACAAACATAAACACAAGCATAACACTAACATAATACTTACCTCTATGTATAATAATATATATATACATCTATATAAGTAAACACCAATACACACACATATATATATACAAGTACACACACACACATACACACACACACACACACACACACACACATATATATATATATATATATATATATATATATATATATATATATATATACATAAATACACATGTACATATAGGAAAGAGGACAAAACATCAAACACGTGGAGTTCACCGCACCCGTATCACACTAATTCTATGATATGCTTGCGATACGGCTCAAACACACAATCAAACACATCCTGGAGGGCACGAGCAAGTCTAATACACTAATTATGAGCAATACGTATAGTAATTAGAATAACTACGTGTCTGTGTCACAATGTGATATGCACAAGGCCCCGTGTCGGAGAAAAACTCTCAAAAATAACCCGTTTCGTCAAATTGACGAGATACGGCCTACACGTACCCAATTGTGGATGCGACACTAGTCACAAACAAGCAATCATATGTTATTTAGATCTATTAGACCTAATGACAACTACTACATGTGTCAATCTCGGAATTTTTCCAAAATTGACACCAAATTGGACATAACTTCCACCGTAAGTCTCCGATGAACCTAAAACTAATTTCTATGGATAGCCTATGTATGTGGGTTGGTTTCTCATGGTTAAATCTCAGATCTAGAGTCTATTAGAAGGGGAAAAACTAAAATGTACCTATTAGGAGATGGATTCCCAATGAAATATCCTCAAATGTCAAGTAGCTCATCTTCTTGTAGATCTTGGCCTCCTCATTCTTGCTCCTTACTTCCTTCTTATAGATCCTTGAAGTAAAAGCCTTAATGAAGAATTATAGAAAGAATTTATAAAGAATTGGTGGAGAATTGGTGGAGAATTGATGAGGGAATAAAGAAAATTGGAAGAGAGAAATTATAGATCTAAAGAATTGGGAATATGGTGAAGTGAGTGATTTCTCTCTCCTCTTGAGGTGGCCGGCCATATACACCCCTCCAAGCAATATGAAATATCTCAATTACCCCTTGGGGCCTCTCATGAAGAAATTAATTAGGGAGGAAGGGTTCTAGTCTAATGGTTTCTCTAATTAATCCAACCTCCTAATCCATGGGCCTAACTCATGGGCTCAAACTAAACTCATCCAAAATGTTGGTTCATGCATCTAATAAATGGGTTAGATCCACTACACAAGTCTAAAACAAATCTAAAACTAGCAATCAATAATTAATTTAACAATTAAATAATCATGCATGCACAAATATTAAATATAAATAATCCTAAAATTAAAATTACCCATGTTAATTACCAAACTACCCTTGAGTAAAAATATGAGGGTGACATCATCCATAAATTATCCGAATGAACTTCACACGAGACATTCAAATTCATGACTATCTAAATAATACTCATTCTAAGACTTTGCATCAAACATATCGCTTACTGATCGACTCGTTGCTATCCCAAATTTCTTGATTCACTCGAACATTTCCAAGATGATCCATACACCACTCAAGGTTTGAGCTATTCAAAAAATTCTCAAAACTCACTCTATCCTCAAATCGCTTATTCCATCCATAAGGCTATCATATACACCACTAAGAGATTAAGTCATCCAAATAAGTCCTCAATCGCGTTCGCATCGCTCATTCCCATATCCAACCAATTTGTTCCTCAAAACTCATGCACGATCCCTTTGCTTTACCTTGATAATCTTAGTCTCATATTTATCTCTATCAATAGTCATCCAAATAAATATATTTTAATTTATACTTAGCGACACGAATATCCTACTGAACCATCCAAAGAATCCAATCACGATCCTCTATATTTGCCCTAGCGAGAATCTGATAATGTCTCTATCGATTGTCATTCTAAGTCCGACTTATCCTCGTTCGAACGATATTCAGATATTGCTCACAGACGCTTTCGCACCCAAGGGTCTAGGTGCGCAATACTCAGCACGACTTAGCCAAAATATTGTGTGCATAGCTATCCCGTCCGAATGATATTCTACTTTCACACACTAACCCGCTAGTATTAGGGTAAGGTTATTCTGGTCTGCCTTGTACGAGTTTACTTACATAAGGTCTGACATAACTTGGTACAAAGGCCTTCGCATAACTATCTCGTTTAACAAATCATCCGCATGAATTTTTAAAAATATTTAGACTCATTATATGGAATATCCCACGGCACAACGAGAGAGCGTTTGTACATAACCCACGAACGAAGTTCAAAACTGAGAAAATCGATACTAAACCAAGGACGTAAAGCAATGCTCTGATACCAAAATGTCATGTCCCAATCCCGCAGGACCGAATGTCCTTGTTTGGGCGTGATGCTGTGCAATCCTAAGTTGCACCCGCGCAAGGCAAGCACCTGAAATGGCCGATTTTAAACTAAGCCACCGAGTCGCACAGATAGTCCATAAGCAGCGGAATAAGAATAAACACAAGTATGAAGTAAAACAAGCTCTTTATTGATGATAAATTATTACAAGCGGTGCTAGACCGAGATAATATGTCGCTCAAGCTTTCTTTCTCGAAATAATAAAATGTGCCAAATGGCTTACAACTTTGGGGATAATATATAGACAATATTTTAATACATAGCGTCCTGTATATGGTGCTTCAGCTCCATCCGCGATGCTCCAAGGATCCAGAGTGTGCTCCATACCTTAGCGCACATGAGAGAAAACTTCGACTAAACGAGGTACTATCGTACCCTATAAGCAATCTGGTGGGTTATCAGTACATTGAATGCACTGGTGGGGAGGTTTCTCGCCCACTCAATAAAACCAAACACATTCATTTAGTTATGTGCATCATCTATTTTGTTGTCTTTCTAGTCTTGCCTTAGGATCAGTTTTATGGCAATGTTACTAAGCCTAGTCATGCTGCAGAGTGTTATATATTAAGGAAAACCATAATGCAACTTACCATCGTCCTTCCCTGCCCAAAGATGAAACAAGTTAACCGAGCATATATATATATATATATATATATATATATATATATATATATATATATAGAGAGAGAGAGAGAGAGAGAACTCAAGCATTTTGTATGTGTCTTTGCCTCAAACAAGTTACACAAAAATTGTATAGTGTACCCTGCCATCATTCTGTGAACATACATGCATATTGTGCATCCATTACTTGGTTTATTTAATAAGCTACATGCTGAGTGTCATGCATTCATTACTAGTCTCAAGTCCATATGGCTCGTATGTAGATTACCGCTAGCGAGCCCCTTAATCTATATAAAAGATCACTAACATAGCCATAAAGGACACTAAACTGGCATTCATAATTCTGCTACCTATTGTGAGTGATCATGACTCACCCGAAAGGCTATGACTTATCGGTAATACGATGCCCCTTTGGTTAGGTCGCACACCCCTAAAGGTCGCAAACGCATACCATGATTCCTCCTAAGTCGACACGAACTCAGTGACCCAGTGATCGTCCGAGGAATCCATATACCTTGTGCACGAGTTGTCCATGACCATGCATGTTATGTACTTTACTTTTCTCTTGACTTAATCACTTATCTTTCTCTTAAAGCGGCGATGGTTGTAGGTTGTTACAAACCATCCCGCTTGACCCGTACTAGGCAGTTAGCACGGTCAGCTTAACTGTACAAGTCTTTCACTTTCATTATGTCTTGATGCATCTCCCTAGTTCGAGATTTGCCTTGGTGACCCAACGGTCCTGAATACTTTCCATGTTTTACTTGGCTTGGAATGACTATTTTGATAGTCTTCCTGCCTCAACAGAGTGAATCAAGTGAAGTTCATCAACCGTGGCATATTTTATGTGACAAGCATTGCATATATATATATATATATATATATATATATATATATATATATATATATATATATATATATATATATATATATATATATATATATATAACTTGACTGCATAAGGAAATCTATGTGCTAGTATAAGAGACTCTATGTTACACCTTCATGAATTGCATAACTAACGCCTATCTCTAGAAGCAGGTTATTATTTCCACATTCTATGCAAGGATACTAGGTGGGATTGCTCCCTTAGCTAGGTGCGTTAAACTCTTTTATTATCATGCAAGGGTTATTGCCTAGTGATCTAGTATATAACATCCATGTTTTAGATGTGCAGGCTAAGCAAAGATTGGTTCATCGGAACCACCCACCTTAGCCATGATTCACATCGGCCAAGCGAGACTCTGGGCACGCCTTTAAAAGTCTAAGTCTGAACTTCTTCTAAATGGCCAAGTCCGAATATCTTTGCATCAAATGAGTCTTCTCGTCGAGCAAGGCAGGACAGGTCATCGCATTTGCGTCGTATGAATTGGCTCTCCAAACTGAGCAGAGCGGGTCATTACAATAACAATATAATCACTGAGGAAGAATATCTCATTATGGGAATCCAAGATATACTAATCCATGTAACATTGTGTCAGGAATCAAGTAAACAAAACTATAAACATGTAACATAGAAGCTATCAAGTAAAGAAAACTATCAGAGAATGTACTCGCTTGTGGTCATATGCTGAAAATACCAAACAGTGTCCGTATCAGAGCCTCGAAGACCTATATATGAATTTCTAAGTCAAATAGGTGATTTAGAATCGTAAACATGCCCAACTAGCTACATTCTAGGTTTCTATGTCAAAACTAGGTCATTTGGGTTAAACTAGTTGATTACCTAGTTTTGGGTTCTAAATTAACTATTTGGTTGGCCTATATAGCTATACTAATTAATACCAAGATCTAACTAGGTTTTCTAGGTCATATTCAATAGCTATGATATACTATATATATAATCTTACAATACCTTAGTCTATCTACCCTTTACCCAGTTCTAACCTATTTATCTTGACCATAACTTCGTATCTTGACACATACCCTAGTATCTTTACTCGTATCTAGTATCTCCATAATACCTTAATATAAACCATACCAAATATCTTAGTATTAATACTCTAATACCAATACTCCACTCAAGTATACTTATATTAAGATACCTCCCATATCTTGATACTCACCACCCGCACTTACATTATCTCATACTAATACCTTTCCTAATTCATAATCTAATTCTAACGCTCACAATTATGTACCACATATCCACACAACATCTCACTCATCATACTTAAACACATGGACACACACTTAACACTCTCAAATCACTACCATATATCTACCTCTATAACACTTCACTTGCACTTACTGGCGTACACACACACACACACACACACACATCCCCCCGCACCCCACTTACTATACAGACTTCTCACATCTGTCTGCAACCCCAAAAGTAAGATGTAAAATAGTGCAAAATACCCCCACTCTGTGTACTGAGATATACCTTTGCTGTCTACACCTAAGCCTTGTTTCTCCCTTGTCGTCTGGATGTCGTCTGGATGCAGACCAAGTCTTTAGTGCAAATTGTCCGCAGGCTTCTACATGTTGCTGCTACATAGCACAACATCCTCTCCATACACCTAGATGTTGTCTGTGTACTGCACACTGTGTGCACAAGCTCCTGCATACTATGTACAACTCTACACACACACAGACACACACTACACTCATACTTATGCATACTTGTACACTCTCCTCCAACCTAAACACTAACATCACTAACACCACTCGAACAACACATCACTCTATACACATGATATCCCTCATGAACCAACACCCCAAATCATATGAAACCAACACACAAATATGAAGTATCAATACTCGTGATACCCCAAACCACTATAATACACTATAATGCTCACCAAATCCTCAATGATACCAAACACCAAGCTATATGAACCCAACTATGTATAAAATACACAATAAAATAGCTAAAATAAGTAAGACTAAAGCAATATATATATATATATATATAATTGACACTAAGAACACCAAATATATAGGAATTGACACAAAGAAGCTAAAAATACATAAAGTACCAAATCTAGCCATGTGTATCATGGCGTACCAAGATACGGACACCACTATCCAATTGTGGACACATGGACACAAGCACAAGTTAATTAGACACTAAAATTCACTTTGGGGATAAGTGTCAAACACTTGGAGGACACAATTCGTAATTCCCTCAAATTGAGCACAAAAATCATCATTCCATATGAGAAAAACTTAGATCTACCAAATTTAAGGCTTCTAACACCTAGATCTATCATTAGAGAGCCAATTTTATTTATGGAATGGTTCATATAGGTCCAATGGGTGTTCATAACAATAAAATTGATGAAAATAAGAGAATTACCTAATTTTGGTGTCTCCTTTGAAGAACTCTAAATTTGGACACAAGAAAATCAAATCGAACACGATCCTCAATGCTTAGACTCCTCTTCAAGCTTCCTCAAGTGCTCCAAGCCTCTAGCTCTCAAATGGAAGAAGAATGAATGGATTTGGTGGAGAATTGAGTTTGGAATTTAAATTCTAGATCTTGAAATTTGTAGAAAATAAAATAAATTGGTATGAATGAAACTTGGGGAAGAAGTATAGTGAAATAGAGAGAAATTTGAATTAAATACCTTCATGAATAGGCCAACCATGTGGGTTGGTTTGGGATTTGGGTTTAATTACAAGTGTGTCACCCTCTTCTCTAATTTGAATTCAAATTTAAGTAAGAAAGGAATCTTTGGTCATGAGTGGAATCTAATTGGTTATGGAAAGTATCTAATTTAATTAATTAAAAATATTCTATCCATGACAACTAGTGCTAATAAATTCTAATTAGCTAGCATTAATACTAACACTAATTAATTATAGGCAACATTAATTAACTCTAGACTAAGCACTAATATAATATAATATAATATAATTAGCAAAATGTCAAATTATCAAAATACTCCTAAGATAAAAAGTGGTGGTTACAATTTGCACGAGTGTTGCACACAAAACCGAAAAGGTAAATTATAAGCTGTGTTTGAAACAAAAGTTGGTATTATCGAGAGAAAACAAGTTGGATATGGGATCAGAACCGGATGGGAAGTTGCTTATGATTATTAAGATGAGGAGGAATGAGAATTGGTTTAGGTCCGAGGACAAACCTTATTCTGAGTGGTATATTATGTAATGTCCTGTACCGCACGGTGTATTACAAATATTCGATAATTGGAAGAAGTATTAATTTGGGTTGGTTAATATACAGGTAGTATACGAAATACCTATGATCAGAGTATCGCCTCGACACGGACAGAGACATGGTGTGTGCAACATAGTTTGGATCGGCGAGCTAGTACAGAATAGTATGAGAGATCATGGGATTTAAAAATTGGTACATTCTTGCTTAATCAAGTCAGGTCGTGTCACGATACGCAGCCGGTGTAGGGGTACGAGTACATGGGTACGTCCAGCCTACGTCGCAGCATCGATGGTAGAACGATGTCTATGTCAACAATACTATCTAAACATCTCGCACAAAATATATATGGTACCTGTCATGCCATCTCAACTCCAAATGGAGAAGAATGATATATGATAATGATAATCAAAACTTAATCACAATATAAAACTAGAGGAAGATAAGGCACGATATTGAATAGAAGAAAAGAAATACAGAGTCATAATACATTACAAGTCCAATAGTCTAATCTCAACACAAGATCTCAATATAGTACATATCATAAAGTCTAACTAAGATCAATACAACATCATAAAGAACAATCTAAAACTCTCTAACAGGTGGTACTATATCAAGAGGCTCAACAGTATAATCTCAACGATCTCGCCATATTGTGGCCCGTAGTAGGTGGGATACATTGTCACGCCCCGGTCCCGAAGGCCTCCCGACCACCGTTACCCCGCCGGCCGGACGCGAATCACCGTGCCTCGACGCTCCCGCGGGGCACGTATAGTCGTTTGATACCGAGACGTGATATCGTACGAGCCTGGGGTTGCGCCCGCATAAGACAACATCGTTTAAAGTTTAGCTATCATCGCATCAATCGAGTAAGCAGCAGAGGGACATTATTGCAAGCATTTAACCATCTGAGTATTCGGGGCAATTGAGGGACTGGGTTCTCTGTTTACAAAGACATTGTTCCATACATTATACCCCTTTATACGAAAGCAGCTCGAGGCAATCAAAACCAAATTTTTGGGTCTTGGGGATGAGGCACGCCTATCGCTTCATCGGACGATATAGTACCTGCAAGTAAGCAAACTGTTGGTGGGTCAGCACTTTTATAAGTATTGGTGAGTATAACAACTGAACAGAAGTAAACATTCACTAAAACAATATTAAGTAATCATGTTATAAAATATTATATTACTAGTGATCATTCTAGTTTTACCTATGTTTGTTACATACAGCAGAAGAACGGAGTCATATTACTGGTTTATGAAAATATCTTTAAAAACAGAGTTCATATTCGATATAAGCAAGCAGACAAGACAAACCGATCGTTCTATTATCAGGGTGTGCGCAGCGTGTCTTGTGAGCTATACTCAAAGACTCTAGGGACAATGAACATCTAGGGACTAATGCACATCTAGGGGCAATCCTCTATCAAGCCAACACAAATAAACTATCTTATATGCAGTGCGGTCCCCGGATATCTCAGGATCGGCAGCGGTTGATCCAGCTAACCAATGACTCTTTATCTGATGCTATTGGCACCTATGACTCATGGTTGCTTTCCACTATCTCTTTAGCAGCCGTGACCAAGGTTCAGCTCTCCACCAATAGCCATTGTCCGAACGATGCGAATGCATGAAACACTATCAAATAAACTCGAGGATGCAGACGAGATAAACCATCAGACTATATATCTTTGTTGCGGGCAAGTCGCCTTATCTCTGAATACATTCAAGCACACGATATGGTTCTCTCGAAGCACAAACGATAGTGGAATATGTTCACGCAAACTCTTACTCTTAGACAAGTATTTCAGGTTCTCTTAGATAGGCAGGCATGTTCATTTCAAAGATAAGCTATGTGAGTTCTCTTATTTAGCATGCAAGGCAGGTTCTATCATTCTCTTATGAAAACAAGCATTCAAAAACTCAGATTCGTTATTAAGGCATGCAAGAATCAAAGAACGAAGTTCTGCCCACTCACCATGATACACAGTGTCGACGCAAAGCGGGGCACTACATACTTATCCACCAAAAAAAATTTCATCCTCGAAACTTCAAGGATAAACTTTTTGATATTCCGAGCAGCGATAATCCTCATCCCTCGTCGTACTCAATCGAAACAAATCAAATCCAGAAATTTTTTGCACAACTTTGAGAATATCTATGGACTTATTGTATGGAACTCTCTATTATAATACAATATCGAGCATATCTCAAAGTCATAGCAACAGAATGGGCAAAGAATCAAATCGCTCTGATACCATTATGTCACGCTTCGGTCCCGAAGGCCTCCCGACTACCGTTCCTCCGTCGGGCCGGATGCGAATTATTGCACCTCGGCACTCCCGCGGGGCACGTATGGTCGTTTAATACTGGAACGTGATGCCGCGCGAGCCTAGGGTTGCGCCCGCATAAGGCAACATCGTTAAAAGTTTGGCTAATATTGCATCAATCGAGTAAGCAGCGGAGGGACATTGTCGCAAGTATTTAACCATCTAAGTATTCGGGGCAATCGAGGGACTGGTTCTCTGTTTACAAAGGCTTCATTCCATACATTATGCCCCTTTATACGAAAGCAGCTCGAGGCAATCGAAACCAGATTTTTGGGTCTTGGGGATGAGGCACGCCTATCACTTCCTCGGACGATCCAGTACCTGCAAGCAAGCAAACTATTGGTGGATCAGCACTTTTATAAGTACTGGTGAGTATAAACAACTGAACAGAAGCAATCATTCACTAAAACCAATACTAAGTAATCATGTTATAAAATATTATATTACTAGTGATCTTTCTAGTTTTACCTATGTTCGTTAGATACAGCAGAAGAACGGAGTCATATTACTGGTTTATGAAAATATCTTTAAAAATAGAGTTCATATTCGATATAAGCAAGCAGACAAGACAAGCCGATCGTTCTATTATCAGGGTGTGCGCAGCGTGTCTCGTGAGCTATACTCAAAGACTCTAGGGATAATGCACATCTAGGGAATAATGCACATCTAGGGACAATCCTCTATCAAGCCAACACAAATAAACTATCTTATATGCAGCGTGGTCCCCGAGTATCTCAGGATCGACAGCGGTTGATCCAGCTAACGAATGACTCTTTATCTGATACTATTGGCAACTGTGACTCATAGTTGATTTCCACTATCTCTGTAGCAGCCGTGACCAAGGTTCAAATCTCCACCTATAGCCATTTTTTGACCGATATGAATGCATTAAATACTATCAAATAAATCTAGGATGCAGACGAGATGAACCATCAGACCATATATCTTTGTTACGGGCAAGCCGCCTTATCTCTGAACATATTCAAGCACACGATATGGTTCTCTCGAAGCACAAGCGATAGTGGAACATTGTCACTACCACGTTCCAAAAATGGGGATATTTTTGACTTTTTATAATATTTAATATTATGGTAGTTACGATTAAGTAATTGCATGATAGTATATTTAATTTAAATAATTATGTGATGTGTAATTAAATATAATATTATATACAGTATTCATTTATTTTTAAGCTAGTAGACTTGACCTAGAAGCCCAGTAGATGAACACCTGTCCAATTATGGAATTATGTATTTAATTGTTTTATCTAGAATTTATTTATAGGAGATTTTAATTAATTATCGTAATTTATTTAATTATTGCGCATTGCCTTTGCTTCGATATTTGGAGCGCTACCATAGCTTTTGTCTTCCAACAAATTTCACGATCTTGCCCTAGACATGCCCGCCTTCCATTCTGCTATTTTTTGTAACTCATAATTATGCTTTCGGTGCATTTTTTTAGCCGCACAAAAATCGTCGCGGACGTTATTTAATAAATTCCTATTTTGTATCGTTGTGCGTTCCAATCGAAATTGGAGGCAATCTTGACCTATTTTTCGTACGGCCCAAATTAGGGTAATATTCTGTTCTGAGTCTTCTTCATTATTGGTATTGATGACCTGACCTGATTTTGGCCCCATGTAATCCTAATTAATTTTAGAACACAACTTGTATTTATTTCTAATTAAATTAAGGATACTATTTTAACCGATTCTGAAAATCCTAATTTAATTCCAGCGCCCTGCTAATTGAGCCCGTACCAAACATACAACGCCCCCTGACCCTACAAAATACCGGACACCGAATCGCCCGCCAAATTTTCGTCATTTTATGTGTCTGTGCAAATACCCAAATTTAAGGGGGCTAATTTGCAAATTTGTATTTTTGTCAACACCTCATTTGTTTAAAACAATGAGGGAGCCTAATAATATTTAATTAGCCTCTCACCCTCATTCCCACATGAAAATCTCCATGTCAAATCTGGACCCCTCATTTAAAGGGGGTCAATCACCACCCTTGATTTCACAACACCCTCTTACTATTTAAAGTAACATCAACACCTTTCCCTAGAAAACCTAGGTTTCCCCACCTACTCACAAGCCCCCACATCTCCTCAACTCCAACGTAGGAGTTTCTCCTTTCTTCTTCTCCTTCTTTCTTTCTTCTTCTCTTTCCTTTCTTCTTCCTCTTCTTATTCTTCTTCTTCTTTTACTTGTTTTTTGAATTCAAATAGAAGGGGGGGAGGGAATACTGTTCACCCCCTTCTCTGTACACTCCGGACCAGCCACCAGTCCACTCGCGCACCCCGGCCGAGCCT
This sequence comes from Iris macrosiphon, assembly GCA_036927795.1. Taxonomy (NCBI): domain Eukaryota; kingdom Viridiplantae; phylum Streptophyta; class Magnoliopsida; order Asparagales; family Iridaceae; genus Iris; species Iris macrosiphon. Next base: position 83,583,666 of record JAYESA010000008.1, read on the forward strand.
GTACCCGGCGGCCAACCACCCAGGCCGACCCCGCCTTCGGCGAGCTGCCCAGCCAGGCCGACCCGCCGACTGCTGCTGCTCGGCCGACTCCCTCCGGCAAGTCTCGGCTTCCCCATCCATCCATCCACATCTCTCCGGCGAACGTCGGTGCCAACTCCGGCCGCTCCCCCATCAGTGCAAGATCGACGAATTCCTCCCCGATTTTCCTCCCTCCCTGCTGCACCCGCCTCCCCTAGTCGAGTCATCTCCGGCCGACGTCGAGCTCGTCCACCATCCCGCTGCAGCCTCATCTCCGACGCGGCCGACCAAGCTCCTGGCAGCCGCCGAACACCCGACGAACCGCTCCTCCTCCACTCCTCCGCGAGCCACCTCGGGCCCGAACCCCCACGCGACCGGAGCAGCAGCTCGAGCACCCCTCCGGCCGGCCGGCCAACAGACCCCCAACCCCCTGTGAGAGCTTCTTCTTCTTCTCTCTTCCTTCATCCTTTGTACATATATATATATATATTTATATACATACGTATATACGTATATGTATATAAATAGTATTTATTTAATTAATGTTTTAAATACGTGAATATGTATAGTATATAAATACATTAGTAATGTATATTTTAATATATGTACATGTATATTATTTATAAATAAAATGTTAAACATGTATAAGCATAGTATATATATATATACTTTAGTATATGTAAACATTAATGTATATATATATATATATATATATATATATATATATATATATATATATATATATATATATATATATATATATATATATATATATATATATATATATATATATATATATATATATATATATATGATATATGAAAATGTTTTATTAGTATATATATGTATAAACGTATTTTGGTGTATAGTATGTGTATTTCATTTAATATATATATATGTATTTTAGTATAAAAATATATAATGTTTGGTATATGTATATATATTTTGTATATATATATATATACTTAATATATTTTCAAATATGTATAATTAGTATATATATATATATATATATATATATATATATATATATTTGTACATACATTTAATATATTTTCAATATATATATATATGATTGGTATATATAAATACGGGTTCTACTATATGTATTATTGGTATACTTAATATATTTTTCAATATATAAAATTGATATATGTATATATTTATTGTATATACACCTAATATATTTTTAAATTGATAAACATGGTAAACATACATTGTTTAACTATATATATATTATACATGAAATTAAAGGATATATATATATGGTAGGTATTAATGTTGGTTAAAAATATGTAATGTGTTTTAGATGTCTGTCTGCTAGATGACCCTAGTTGACCAGTAACATACCTGGCATAGCCCCTGAGTTAGTATTGTTGTGTGTTAGTATAGCTTCTGATGCAAATATTGTATTGTTATTATATGTCTATAGGACTGTTGGTTCACCCAGGGGATACTCTGGAACAGGACCCCGGTATTCACCAGCTAAGGACCCAAGGCAAGCACATTCTCTGATAATTTCCAATTCTTTGATAATTTCTATAAGTTCAATAATCTTGAGATGTTACATCTGAATCCTTGACACTGTGATACACAGACTAGTATAGCTTGGATCTGCAGTCATGAGATGTTACATTAATTATCGTATTGACATTGTACACGACATGTATATTAGACATCGTACATGATAGATTGGACTTGCTCGTGTATCATGACGTGTCATGGTTGGATCCACAATACTAGTTGGGGCGGGGAAGTAGTTAGTAAGAAATGTGATCATACCCTTTATACGGTATAGAACAATATAAGTGTTAATCATGCTCTTCACTCATGATTAGCCAGGCCCTATAGCTATCGTACATGTTCCCAAGCCGATCATATTTTGAAACTACTATTTCAAACACTTAGAATAGATTACAGTTCTCTATTTAAATCATATACTACATCACCCGTATATGATACTGTTCCTTGTTCTTTTCATTTTCATACATGCACTGACTGTATCATATTGCCTATTGCCTGTCTCTTTACATTGCCTATCTCTTTTTAATTGCCATTGCATTTATTTCACTGTCTTCTCAGTAGCTAGCATCACATGTTTATTACTTTATAGTCCTTATCAATTTAATGGAACTGTTATTTGAGATTTGTACTTTGCTCCTTCCTGACTGGAAATATTTTTCCAGACTATGCCTTAGAGGACCGCTGTCCGACACTTTATGGACCATATGGTGAGTAGCTGCAGCTTGGGCTTGATAGTTTAGTTGTGATTTCGGGAGGTCTAGTCGGAATCACTAATCTTCTAGTTAGTTCTTTTAGCAGACTATTTGGTACCGGATTTATCTCCGGCATTTTGATGAGACTTGGATAATTTGTTAAGTTTGATTATTACTTTAGACTTGTGTTGCATTTAATTTTTTTTCGCTATCTTATCGTGCTATAATCCTGTGATTGAGTATGTGATCTTTTAATTGTGTCATCCGTGCCTCCTTATGGAGATTGGATGCTTGTGTGAGATTGGCTAGATAGTATCAAGACCATGACAGCGTTCTACCGCCGATGCTGCGGCGTAGGCTGGACGTACCCGCGTACTCGTGCCCTAATTCCGGGTGCGGGTCATGACACGTTTTTAGTAGTGGCCCATGCAGGTCTGACTTTGCGAGTTGTGCGATATCGTAGTAGTGTGGCATCTTTGTTACACTGTTGCGTGCCTGCGATAGGATCTAGGATATAGGATACTAGGACGAGAGCGAGTACTCAATCACAATTCCTTGAGAGATTCCTGGGATGACCCCTGAGAATCTTGTTAAAACTTTTAATTTAAAATCATTCCCTTGTTCCGTCCATTCTCACTTATTGATGTTGAATTTGATTGTTGTTAATCAGGTATTAAATTAGGATTTTGGGTTTCGTTGTAGGGTTGATTTCATATCAAGATGAGTTTTCAGACTAATTTATGGTATTATTTGATGACGCATGTCGATGAGGACAGCGAGGAAGATTACCACTAGGGCTATTGGACTACTAGATATGGATTTAAATTATAATTTGAAGAATAAAAATGAATTGCATTTTTTGGATTTTGAGAAGTTAAGATATTATGTTATTAAAATTTATTTTGAGGAATTCAGATTCGATTCAATGAACATAGACAAAACTGTAAGGATTTTTGGAAGTGAAAAAAAAAAAAAAAATCGTTCAGTATTTGAATGTTTGACTTTGAGGAAGGTATATGCATTATACTTTAAATTTTTTGAGGAGTTAGTTTCGAGGACTTTATTTGGAGGATAAATCTTATAGTGAGAGAGATATATTAGTATATAGTAGATAAGGTGCATATGTAAGGATTGTTGGCTTGAGCATGATTGCGATTTCACTGCAAACTGACTTTGTGTGTTCATCTAGGGTTGTATTAGAGAGTGCAGTACTTAGTATGGTGTGTTGCATTTGATCTGTACTTGAGTGATAAGGATAACTAGTATCAGCGATTGCAGTAGGTAAGGAAGCTAGCAGTGAGTATGTTTCAAGTAGAACTGTGGTACCTAGGGGATAGAGGTATCAAACCTTGGATGCATCTTTGACCTGTGCAATCACAACTAGGGTTTATTTTCAATCGTTTATCTTGAATGTTGCTTCTTTAGAACTGTACTGTCCTTCCTTGATGATATCGCATTTTGCCTAAATTGATTCTTTGGGATCTATCTTCAGGATGTCGCCGCAGACACGGTCTATGAGAGCGGGAACATCAGCTTTAGAGGGGCCTGCCACCTCTCCACCTGAGGGACAGACCACCGTAGTTCCTCCTACATCTCCAATGCACGTAGGTGTGTCTGCACTTTTCGGGGATCCTCCTCCCCCACCTGTTCAGAAGATTGCCGCAGCTATGACGGACAACCTTCCTCCTCCACCGACTCCGATTCCCGGAGGTTTGCCCATTGATGGGACGCAAATGTTTACCTTGATACAGGGCATGGTAGATGCCTAAAGAGTGACGGCAGATGCTTAGCGAGTTCAAGCTGAGGCTTAGAGGGTGCAAGCAGAAGCGCACCAGGCATAAACCGAGCTGATGAGAGAAAACATGGAGAATGCTCATCAAGTGACTCTCCAAGCTTTGGAGAGAGTAGCACAGTACCAGCAGTTTCCTGGCCAGCAGCAGAGATCAGGCACTATAGTGGATTTCAAGAGGATGATGCCTCGAGAGTTTAAAGGCACCGAAGGGATACTCTACACTGACGACTGGCTAGAGGATATAGAGAGGAGCCTGCGATTGACCCAGATTCCGGAGAACTTGCAGATAGAAGCCGCTGGCAGTCAAATGTTCGATATCTCACTTATATGGTATCACACGGAGCCGAGAATTACTGCGCAAGGACTTACTTGGGAGACCTTCAAGGAACTCTTCAAGGAGAAGTTCTTTCCCGACGTGGCATTGGGAACCTTGGAAAGTCAATTTCATAACTTGGTTCAAGAAAACATGTCGGTCGACGATTATGCTGCAAAATTCTGTAGATTGAGCCGTTTTGCATCGTCTATGATTCGGGACCCAGGAGATCGAGCCCGAAAATTCAGAAAGGGGCTGACGAGAGAGATTAGGTCACGCACTTCTGGTCGTCGTACCGCTACCTTTGAGGCTATCTTGATGGATGCTCAGATTACAGAAGAGGATCTGGATCTCAGGCCTAAGAGGAGTCACAATACTTTTGGAGATACGAATGGTAGCACAGGACCAGCCAAGCATCCCCGTATTCAGTACCAACAGCAGTACCCAGTACCATTTCATATTCAGCAACAACCATGGACATTTCAGCATCCACCGTAGTACCTAGCACCAGTTCCTATCCAGCAACATCCATGGGCGTATCACTATCAACAACGGTACCAGACACCAGTCCGTGTTCAGCAGAATCAGCAACAGCCTCCGAGAGAGACACAGCAGACTTGTCATTTCTGTAAGAAGCCAGGTCACCTTTGGGAGAGCTGTAGAACGAGGCTAGGACTTTGTTTGCACTGCGGCGCTGCGGGACATCAAGTAAGGGATTGTCTTCTAGCCCCTTATCTTCCCGGCCAGCGCGCAGCTTCAGATTATAGAGATCCAGTTAGGCTACCTGTGGAACCGTATATTGCTCAGCACTCGCGAAGGGAACCACCCCAGCAGGGCGGGGCATTTGCGATGACGGTCGAGGAGACCGATACTACAGGTAATGTGTTAGCAGGTTCTGTTCTTTCCTTCCTTCTATTCCTATCTACTTGATTGATTGATTGATTGATACCTTAGTCCCGTAGCTTGTATGCATGATTCTTGTTATAATGTAGTTAGTAGGACCCCTGATACAGAGATTGCAATACCATGACAAAAGATACCATGACCGTACATATTCCCTTAGATTGCATGTTGTATGATTGTAGGAAGATTTTCTTAGACCATGATTATTGGGGTTTAACCATGACGAAGATTCATGAAGGAGTTATGACTTGACAAGAGAGACAAGATGATTAAAATTCGAGGATAACCATTGATTTAAATAGAGGGTTAAGAAATTAACATTTCATAATTGGTGGTTTATTAATTCCAGGAAGATTATGACATGCTTAAATTGGTTATTAAATTTGGAAATTTTGGGAGATTTATCAATATATTTATTAAATTGCAAGTTATGAATTTTAGAATTTTATTTGGATGTTGCATTTGGAGAATCCTTAAGTATCGCATTGTTGAGTAATTAAGGAAAGAGGAAACCGAGGAATAAAATTATTGATGGACTAATGTTGAATTCAAACTTTTTGGACGAGATTACATTTTATATATGTGCATTGATTTAAAATCAAATTTGAGGAGTGGATATTAAATTCTGAGTATTGAATTATTAACTAAAAAAAAATTTCGGGAAATTTTTTGACAAAAAATAGACTTTGATTTCATTTCGAGGATTTTTCAGGAATGCAATAATTATAGAATTTTTAAATTATGAAAAGACATTGTGGATTATTACTTGATTTCGTGGTTGATGAATTTAAATTTGAGGGAAATAATAATGTGTATGATTAAACACTACTATGAGGATTTTAAATTTTGAGGACGAAATTCTTTTAAGGAGGGTAGACTTGTCACTACCACGTTCTGAAAATGGGGGTATTTTTGACTTTTTATAATATTTAATATTATGGTAGTTACGATTAAGTAATTGCATAATAGTATATTTAATTTAAATAATTATGTGATGTGTAATTAAATATAATATTATATACAGTGTTCATTTATTTTTAAGCTAGTAGACTTGACCTAGAAGCCCAGTAGATGAACACCTGTCCAATTATGGAATTATGCATTTAATTGTTTTATCTAGAATTTATTTATAGGAGATTTTAATTAATTATCGTAATTTATTTAATTATTGCGCATTGCCTTTGCTTCGATATTTGGAGCGCTACCATAGCTTTTGTCTTCCAACAAATTTCACGATCTTGCCCTAGACATGCCCGCCTTCCATTCTGCTATTTTTTTGCAACTCATAATTATGCTCTCGATGCATTTTTTTAGCCGCACAAAAATCGTCACGGACGTTATTTAATAAATTCCTATTTTGTATCGTTGTGCGTTCCAATCGAAATTGGAGGCAATCTTGACCTATTTTTTGTGTGGCCCAAATTAAGGTAATATTCTGTTCTGAGTCTTCTTCATTATTGGTATTGATGACCTGACCTGATTTTGGCCCCATGTACTCCTAATTAATTTTAGAACACAACTTGCATTTATTTCTAATTAAATTGAGGATACTATTTTAACCGATTCTGAAAATCCCAATTTAATTCCAGCGCCCTGCTAATTGAGTCCGTACCAAACATACAGCGCCCCCTGACCCTACAAAACACCGGACACCGAATCGCCCGCCAAATTTTTGTCATTTTATGTGTCTGTGCAAATAACCAAATTTAAGGGGGCTAATTTGCAAATTTGTATTTTTGTCAACACCTCATTTGTTTAAAACAATGAGGGAGCCTAATAATATTTAATTAGCCTCTCACCCTCATTCCTACATGAAAATCCTCATGTCAAATCTGGACCCCTCATTTAAAGGGGGTCAATCACCACCCTTGATTTCATAACACCCTCTTACTATTTAAAGTAACATCAACACCTTTCCCTAGAAAACCTAGGTTTCCCCACCTACTCACAAGCCCCCACATCTCCTCAACTCCAACGTAGGAGTTTCTCCTTTCTTCTTCTCCTTCTTTCTTTCTTCTTCTCTTTCCTTTCTTCTTCCTCTTCTTATTCTTCTTCTTCTTTTACTTGTTTTTTTGAATTCAAATAGAAGGGGGGGGAGGGAATACTGTTCACCCCCTTCCCTGTGCACTCCGGCCCGGCCACCAGTCCACCCGCGCACCCCGGCCGAGCCTGCACCCGGCGGCCAACCACCCAGGCCGACCCCGCCTCCGGCGAGCTGCCCAGCAAGGCCGACCCGCCGACTGCTGCTGCTCGGCCGACTCCCTCCGGCAAGTCTCGGCTTCCCCATCCATCCATCCACATCTCTCTGGCGAACGTCGGTGTCAACTCCGACCGCTCCCCCGTCAGTCCAAGATCGACGAGTTCCTCCTCGATTTTCCTCCCTCCCTGCTGCACCCGCCTCCCTTAGTCGAGTCATCTCTGGCCGACGTCGAGCTCGTCCACCATCCCGCTGCAGCCTCATCTCCGACGCGGCCGGCCAAGCTCCGGGCAGCCGCCGAACACCCGACGAACCGCTCCTCCTCCACTCCTCCGCGAGCCACCTCTGGCCCGAGCCCCCACGCGACCGGAGCAGCAGCTCGAGCACCCCTCCGGCCGGCCGGCCAGCAGACCCCCAATCCCCTGTGAGAGCTTCTTCTTCTTCTCTCTTCCTTCTTCCTTTGTACATATATATATATATATATATATACATACATACATACGTATATACGTATATGTATATAAATAGTATTTATTTAATTAATGTTTTAAATACGTGAATATGTATAGTATATAAATACATTAGTAATGTATATTTTTAATATATGTACATGTATATTATTTATAAATAAAATGTTAAACATGTATAAGCATAGTATATATATATATACTTTAGTATATGTAAACATTAATGTATATATATATATATATATATATATATATATATATATATATATATATATATATATATGATATATGAAAATGTTTTATTAGTATATATATGTATAAACGTATTTTGGTGTATAGTATGTGTATTTCATTTAATATATATATGTATTTTAGTATAAAAATATATAATGTTTGGTATATGTATATATATTTTGTATATATATATATATACTTAATATATTTTCAAATATGTATAATTAGTATAAATATATATATATATATATATATATATATATATATATATATATATATATATATATATATATATATATATATATATATATATATATATATATATATATATATATATATTTTGTACATACATTTAATATATTTTCAATATATATATATGATTGGTATATATAAATACGGGTTCTACTATATGTATTATTGGTATACTTAATATATTTTTCAATATATAAATTTGATATATGTATATATTTATTGTATATACACCTAGTATATTTTTAAATTGATAAACATTGTAAACATACATTGTTTAACTATATATATATTATACATGAAATTAAAGGATATATATATATATGGTAGGTATTAATGTTGGTTAAAAATATGTAATGTGTTTTAGATGTATGTCTGCTAGATGACCCTAGTTGACCAGTAACATACCTGGCATAGCCCCTGAGTTAGTATTGTTGTGTGTTAGTATAGCTTCTGATGCAAATATTGTATTGTTATTATATGTCTATAGGACTGTTGGTTCACCCAGGGGATACTCTGGAACAGGACCCCGGTATTCACCAGCTAAGGACCCAAGGCAAGTACATTCTCTGATAATTTCCAATTCCTTGATAATTTCTATAAGTTCAATAATCTTGAGATGTTACATCTGAATCCTTGACACTGTGATACACGGACTAGTATAGCTTAGATCTGCAGTCATGAGATGTTACATTGATTATCGTATTGACATTGTACACGACATGTATATTAGACATCGTACATGATAGATTGGACTTGCTCGTGTATCGTGACGTGTCATGGTTGGATCTACAGTACTAGTTGGGGCGGGAAAGTAGTTAGTAAGAAATGTGATCATACCCTTTATACAGTATAGAACAATGTAAGTGTTAATCATGCTCTTCACTCATGATTAGCCAGGCCCTATAACTATCGTACATGTTTCCAAGCCGATCACATTTTGAAACTACTATTTCAAACACTTAGAATAGATTACAGTTCTCTATTTAAATCATATACTACATCAACCGTATATGATAATGTTCCTTGTTCTTTTCATTTTCATACATGCACTGACTGTATCATATTGCCTATTGCCTGTCTCTTTACATTGCCTGTCTCTTTTTAATTGCCATTGCATTTATTTTACTATCTTCTCAGTAGCTAGCATCACATGTTTATTACTTTATAGTCCTTATCAATTTAATGGAACTGTTATTTGAGATTTGTACTTTGCTCCTTCCTGACTGGAAACATTTTTCCAGACTATGCCTTAGAGGACCGCTGTCCGACACTTTATGGACCATATGGTGAGTAGCTGCAGCTTGGGCTTGATAGTTTAGTTGTGATTTCAGGAGGTCTAGCCGGAATCACTAATCTTCTAGTTAGTTCTTTTAGCAGACTATTTGGTACCGGATTTATCTCCGGCATTTTGATGAGACTTGGATAATTTGTTGAGTTTGATTATTACTTTAGACTTGTGTTGTATTTAATTTTTGTTCGCTATCTTATCGTGCTGTAATCCTGTGATTGAGTATGTGATCATTTAATTGTGTCATCCGTGCCTCCTTATGGAGATTGGATGCTTGTGTGAGATTGGCTAGATAGTATCAAGACCTTGACAGCGTTCTACCGCCGATGCTGCGGCGTAGCCTGGACGTACCCGCGTACTCGTGCCCTAATTCCGGGTGCGGGTCATGACAAACATGTTCATGCAAACTCTTACTCTTAGACAAGCATTTCAGGTTCTCTTAGATAGGCAGGCATGTTCGTTTCAAAGATAAGCTATGTGAGTTCTCTTATTTAGCATGCAAGGCAGGTTCTATCATTCTCTTATGAAAACAAGCATTCAAAAACTCAGATTCATTATTAAGGCGTACAAGAATCGGAGAACAAAGTTCTGCCCACTCACCATAATACATAGTGCCGACGCGGAGCGGGGCACTACATACTTATCTACCAATAAAAAAATTTGTCCTCGAAACTTCAAGGATAAACTTTTCGATATTTCGAGCAGCGATAGTCCTCATCCCTCGTCGTACTCAATCAAAACAAATCAAGTCCAGAAAACTTTTGCACAACTTTAAGAATATCTATGGACTTATTATATGGAACGCTCTATTGTAATACAATATCAAGCATATCTCAGAGTCGTAGCAACGGAATGGGCAAAAAATCGAATTGCTCTGATACCATTATGTCATGCCTCGGTCCCGAAGGCCTCCCGACCATCTTTCCCCCGCTGGGCCGGACGTGAATCACCGCGCCTCGGCGCTCCCGCGGGGCGCGTATGGTCATTTGATACCGGGACGTGATGTCGTACGAGCCTGGGGTTGCGCCCGCACAAGGCAACATCGTTAAAAGTTTGGCTATCATCGCATCAATCGAGTAAGCAACGGAGGGACATTATTGCAAGCATTTAACCATCTGAGTATTCAGGGAAATCGAGGGACTGGGTTCTCTGTTTATAAAGGCATCGTTTCATACATTATGCCCCTTTATACAAAAGCAGCTCGAGGCAATCAAAACCAGATTTTCGGGTCTTAGGGATGAGGCACACATATCTCTTCCTCGGACGATCCAGTACCTGCAAGCAAGCAAACTGTTGGCGGGTCAGCACTTTTATAAGTACTGGTGAGTATAAACAACTGAACAGAAGCAAACATTCACTAAAACCAACACTAAGTAATCATATTATAAAATATTATATTACTAATAATCTTTCTAGTTTTACCTATGTCCGTTTCATGCAGCAGAAGAACGGATTCATATTACTGGTTTATGAAAATATCTTTAAAAACAGAGTTCATATTTGATATAAGCAAGCAGACAAGACAAATCGATCGTTCTATTATCAGGGTATGCGCAGCATATCTCGTGAGCTATACTCAAAGACTCTAGGGACAATACATATCTAGGGACTAATGCACATCTAGGGGCAATCCTCTATCAAGCCAACACAAATGAACTATCTTATATGCAGTGCGGTCCCTGAGTATCTCAGGATCGGCACCGGTTGATCCAGCTAACCAATGACTCTTTATCTGATGCTATTGGCAGCTGTGACTCATTGTTGCTTTCCACTATCTCTTTAGCAGCCGTGACCAAGGTTCAGCTCTCCACCAATAGCCATTGTCCGACCGATGCGAATGCATGAAACACTATTAAATAAACTCTAGGATTCAGACGAGATGAACCATCAGACCATATATCTTTGTTGTGGGCAAGCCGTCTTATCTCTGAACACATTCAAGCACACGATATGGTTCTCTCGAAGCACAAGCGATAGTAGAACATGTTTATGCAAACTCTTAATCTTAGACAAGTATTTCAGGTTCTCTTAGACAGGCAGGCATGTTCGTTTCAAAGACAAGCTATGTGAGTTCTCTTATTTAGCATGCAAGGCAGGTTCCATCGTTCTCTTATGAAAACAAGCATTCAAAAACTCAGATTCATTGTTAAGGCATGTAAGAATCAGATAACGAAGTTCTGCCCAGTCACCTTGATACATAGTGCCGACACAGAGCGGAGCACTACATACTTATCCACCAATAAAAAGTTTTATCCTCGAAACTTATAATTTCCTGCATTTTCCTTTTCTTATATATATATATATATATATATATATATATATATGTATATATGTAAACATATATATCTATATATGTGTATATTATTATATATATATATATATATATATATATATATATTATTATGCTATATATATATATATATATACCATTATTATATATAATAAATATGTATATATATATATATTTTCCTGCATTTTCTTTTTCTTTGTATATATATATGTATATATAAAATACATATATATCTATATATATGTATTTATATAAAATATATCTATGATATGCTATATATAAATATACATACTACTATATTTACTATATCTATCTATATATATATATACTCTATATATATATGTACCCTATATTATATATATGACTACATATATATTATGTCTTATATATATATATATATATATTTATATAAGTATATATATATATGCTATTATATTATGTACCCTCCATTTAAATATGATATTTACAAACTCTAGACGTCTTAAACAAAAAACATCTCGAGCGCAGTCAGTGACCCCCTGTCACAAGAACCCTCAGACCTGACTGTGAGACCAGATTTTTAACACACTCAGAAAGTAGGCAAGTATACCTTGCCAAGTTTACTGTTTAAATTCAAATATTGTTATATGTTATTGCTCCTGAATTTCATATGACTGTGAGTACCTGAGATTGCCTCAGGTACAGTCAACAGATACGTTGATACGTAGTGTAATTAAACTTAGTCTTTTACAGACTTACCAACAACTGTGAGGGTATCCTAATATCCTCCTAGACCCTGTCACAGGAACACGCAACATGGCTGCAATACATATTGGGATGCGAGCTGCGTATTTGATTAGCTACCAGTATGTGTGACGTGCATCACAGCTTAGCATAAAATTAGAAAAACTCAGGAATAATTACGACTTGGCATTAGTTACATTGGGCGGAAAAGATAACTAGTAGACGTATGGGACACCCCCTCCTTGAGTCTTTTATCCTTCGTACCATACTCCTCGGAGATGGTCGATTGCAGAGCTACCCGTGTGTCCGGGGGCATATGACACATATACTAGCCAGTCAATACGATTGGTGAATTAAGTCAGCATATGTCAAGCCTACACTTTCCCATGCGTACTACAAGGTCTTTACTTGCATTCACTTAGATGGTTAGCACCCTGTATTTATTTATTCAGTATTTACATACATGGCATATTATTTTTTTGTATCTTGTTATGTCCCACTGAGGACCTGGTTCCCTTCCAGATTTAGATGAGGCATTCTACCCTACGGTATATGGGCCTGGACAGGAGACCAGGCATGCCACAGAGAAAGAGCTAGAGGAGACACCATCAGAATCTACCTGATCCTAGAGGCTCGTTCACCTGAAGATGGAGTTATTTTCCCTAGATAGACGATACTTTAGTCTATCTTATTTTCTGTACTATTATTATCTTTTGTAGTGGGTTTGTTCCCACAAGATGTGTACTATGACAATTTCAGACTCAACATTATATATATTCAGCACTATTTCCTGATATTTCTGTGGATGAGATAGATTTACCTGTATTAGACTTGTAGTATTTTAGGACAGCATAGCACGTTCCTTCGGGTCCATTAAATTGGATTAAACCCTTAGTGACGTGTCAGCTGGCCAATGCCACGTGGCCTAGTTCCTTACATTTTGGGACTGGGGCATGACAAAACTTCAAGGATAAACTTTTTGATATTTTAATCAACGATAGTCCTTATCTCTCGCCGTACTCAATCAAAACAAATCAAGTCCAAAAAACTTTTGCACAACTTTGAGAATATCTATGGACTTATTGTATGGAATGCTCTATTATAATATAATATCGAGCATATCTCAAAGTTATAGCAACAGAATAGGCAAAGAATCGAATCGCTCTGATACCATTATGTCACGCCTCGGTCCCAAAGGCCTCCCGACCACCGTTCCCCTGCCGGGCCGGACGTAAATTACCGTTGCCTCGGTGCTCCGCGGGCCCGTATGGTCATTTGATACCGGGATGTGATGTCGTGCAAGTCTGGGGTTACGTCCGTACAAGGCAACATCGTTAAAAGTTTGGCTATCATCGCATCAATCGAGTAAGCAGCGGAGGGACATTGTTGCAAGCATTTAACCATCTGAGTATTCGGGGCAATCGAGGAACTGGGTTCTTTGTTTACAAAGGTATCGTTCCATACATTATGCCCTTTTATATGAAAGCAGTTCGAGGCAATCAAAACCAGATTTTTGGGTCTTTGGGATGAGGCACGCCTATCGCTTCCTCGAACGATCCAGTACCTGCAAGCAAGCAAACTGTTGGTGGGTCAGCACTTTTATAAGTACTGGTGAGTATAAACAACTAAACAGAATCAAACATTCACTAAAACTAATACTAAGTAATCATGCTATAAAATATTATATTACTAGTGATCTTTCTAGTTTTACCTATGTTCGTTACATACAGCAGAAGAACGGAGTCATATTACTGGTTTATGAAAATATCTTTAAAAACAGAGTTCATATTCGATATAAGCAAGCAGACAAGATAAGACAAGCCGATCGTTCTATTATCAGGGTGTGCACAGCGTGTCTCATGAGCTATACTCAAAGACTCTAGGGATAATGCACATCTAGGGACTAATGCACATATAGGGGCAATCCTCTATCAAGCCAACACAAATGAACTATCTTATATGCAGTACGGTCCCCAAGTATCTCAGGATCGATAGCGGTTGATCCAGCTAACCAACTATCTTATAAGTGAGACCAGTCAAGAAGTATAATTGAGTCCAGACTAGAAAGAACGAACTAGTGTCTCTGAAATACCTGTTTCGACATGTAAACGGCTAGGGGTAATTATGACTCACCGCACACTGGGTGTGCGGCTGCTATCATTCCAGATTAGACCAGAGGGAGTGATTCCAGATTTGGGAATGTTTACATGTCTACTCGAGTATTTCCTTGCCCCGACTAGTACAAGTGAATCCAAGACCCGACACGTAAAATAAATATGAGTCCAGCCAGAAACATGAGTGATGCCTGTAGTGAGTCCTGATGTGATGCCAGTAGGTGATTCCAGAAATAGAGGCCAAACAAGAAATATACGTGTCACAAGTAGATAAATCCAGAAATACTAGTCTGTGTCGTGCCAGAAAATCAGATAATACTATACTAGAAGCTGAATCATAATAATTATCAGATAATAAAAACTATCAGAGAATGTACTCGCCTGAGGTCCGAACTAGGAGTCCAAAAAGTCAACTCTAGGTCAAAACTAGGTCAAAGGTTGACTTTGGTGGTCAACCGGGTCAACTACGGTCAACCCTAGGCCAAACTAGGGTGCCCCTAAAATTTTAGGTCAAAATTAGCTCATTAAGCTAGTAAACCCACAAACTCGCCTCTTTGAGATACCGGATACCCTCGGTATCCGATATCTCAACCTACGGTATATACCCCATCTAAACCCACTAATACATATCCTAACATATATATATATATATATATATATATAAAGCATCACTTATCTCATACACGGACAAAAATCCAATACCTCGCCCCGATACCCAATACCTTGAGTATCTCAAGGTATTGAGATATCTCTAGCCTTACCCCTCTCTAACTCTAACTAACTAGCTAACTATCTATATATATACTTATATATACTACTATATGTAAACATCAATATATACATATATATATATATATATATATATATATATATATATATATATATATATATGGGTAAACGGGATATGAGCCATAGGCTCATATTTCTATATGAGACATGCACATGTGGACCAATAGGAATGGATTCCTATATCCCATGTGCACCCATGTGCATTAGTACACTCCATTCCTATTGGTCCACGTGTGCATTGGCTCATGTAGG
Organism: Iris macrosiphon; assembly: GCA_036927795.1. Taxonomy (NCBI): domain Eukaryota; kingdom Viridiplantae; phylum Streptophyta; class Magnoliopsida; order Asparagales; family Iridaceae; genus Iris; species Iris macrosiphon. The sequence goes on from JAYESA010000008.1 coordinate 83,599,514, forward strand.
AATATGAGCCTATGGCTCATATCCTTTTTTTCCTATATATATATATATATATATATATATATATATATATATATATATATATATATATATATATAACCTAGTATATAGGCAATACCTCATCCCCGATACCTCAACTTACCTTCAATACCTTAAGGTATTGAAATCCAATACCTTACCTCACCCTTCTCTCTTATCTCACTATCTAACCTATATATATATATATATATATATATATATATATATATATATATATATATATATATATATATATATACTAATCCGATACCTATTTACCTATTACCTATCGCAACCTATCTATCTAAATACCCATCCATCTATCTATACTAACTATATATATATATATATATATATATATATATATATATATATATATATATATATATATATATATATATATACACTTACAAATCTCTCTCCCTCTTATCTCTAGCTAAAGGGGGGGTGTTATTCTGATGTTGTTGTTGCTGCTGCAACCTACTGTTGCTACCTGCTGCTACCTACTGCTACTGCTGCTACTACTTCCTGCTCCCTCTCCCTCTCCCTCTTATCTCTATTTGTCTCACTCTCTCTCGATCTCTCTCAACTCACTCACTCTCGATCTCTCTCAACTCACTCTCTCTTTCTCTCTTCCAATCTCATTCACTCACTCGCTCAACACTAACACACACTATACACATACATATATATAAACGCACACACACACACACACACTATATATATATATATATATATATATATATATATATATATATATATATATATATATATATCAACCCACACACATACTATCTATATATATAAACCCTCACACTCTCATACATACACTCACACACTCAAACCTCCATACATATATATAAATACACTTATATATATATATATATATATATATATATATATATATATATATATATGTGTGTGTGTGTGTGTGTGTGTGTGTGTGTGTGTGTGTACTCACACAGTGTGTGAGTATATATATATATATATATATATATATATATATATATATATATATATATATATATATATATATATATATATATATATAGTTTATTCTAAAATGATTAGAAATTTAATTAGAAAGAAAAGAAAAGAAAATGGATTTAAAATCCTTAATGGATCTAAACCCATACCCTATCTACTACCCAAACCCACCTTAAACCCAAACCCGCAATTTCTAAACCACTACCCGTTAACACCTAAACCTACCCGCTAATAAGAACAAGCAGCAGCAGCAGCAAGGTTTTCTAACCCCGCACGGGACGAGAACACCCCCCCCCCCCGCGGTATATATATACGTATATATATCTCTTTCATAAAACCCTAAACCTAGATCTCCTTCCCTCCCAACCATCTCAACCAGACCCTGACCACGCCTCCAGAGCCAGCTCCGATGCCGACCAGAGCCGCCGGAGCCGCCCCGCAAACCCCGCGTCGCCGTTCGAGCAACCCCGCGATAGCAGATTGAAACAGCAACTTACCTGTGTTCATGGTCCATTTTCTGTGACCCTGCTCGACCAAACTCGACCCCGTCTTTACCGGTACGTTCACGATCTATCACCCTTCCATACCTGTACATTAGTTTACCTCGAACAGTGCATAAACCTAGGCAAAAACAGCGACCAAGTTGGCAAAAAATGATAACTTTTGGGTTCTATGAAAACTATGGTAACTACCTATGTTCACGGACTCGTATCTCCCACCACAGAGATCCGAATTTGGTTTTTCTTTTTGATATGAGAATACCACCTAACCTAGTTTATTTTCTGTCAAATACAATATTTTATTTGTTGTTGTATGTTGAATTAAATCAAATAAAAAATTCTGAAAATCTGCTTTTTTTATCTTTCCAGAAATTACGATACGGAGCGCGCCCCGCCAAACGGGACCGCCCCCATCGTGTACCAAGCATACCAAAATGTGCGCACAGTATACCCAGATGTGTGGGATTTCGTGAAAACTGATTTGGACGCATGTGCGCGTCGAAATCAGCCTGTATCCGCAGAAAATCTTCCGTGTCGCAACTTTTGCAAAATTTCGCGCCTTTAGTGCACGCTCGTCAGAATGCGACAAAACTTGTGCCACTGGACTCGTGGTATCGCGTTGGTCCTGTGACCTATTTTTCATGCAATTCTGAGATAGTTGACCAAGTCGCTTATTGGCGGACCCCACGGTTGACTTTTAGGGCAAAATTGTGTTCGGCTCACCGGAATCCACACTTGGACATACCGTTGAGTTCGTACTAACTTTTAGAGTTCGTTTGACCTATAATTTGTCCTATTTAGAGATCGTTACCCTTGGCACGCTTTTTGGTGCAAAGTGGGCACACGTGGACCCCACTTTGACCCAAAATTATCGTTTTGCCCCTGTGTCCAAATTAGACGAAAAGGTAGTGATTTCTAGCTATCTTGCTGATTTCGAAAACGTTGGTGATGTCTATTTCAGCATCCGGAGATGTTTATTTGGAGGTCTTAGTTCCTGATCCCATGTCCTTGACATTTGGACGCCTACACCATACAGATTTCTTGCCAGGCAAGTATACTTTGCCATTGTACCTTGTTTACATTCCATATGATGCATGCATATTTTATTTCTTCTTATTTTAGTTCATTTATTTTAATTATTATATAAACTGCGCATCCGAGAAAACTTGGGTGCAACGACGGTGTCGTCGTATTCTTTTTATTTATGTATATGCATTGGACCTACTTTATGAGACCACCCCATTATCATGAGGCATTTTATGTTTCATTGGCCATGACACTATTTTTATACGAGGGTGAGTCACATGTAGGACACGGACTTGCGTACTCGGCTGGCTACTGGTACGTATAGGTCATACAATGGATAGGGATAACAGCTGATAGAAACATTGCATGCTAGTAGACCTGGCAGTTATTAGAGGTATTATCGTGTTATGGATGTAACATGCTTAGAGCATAGGGTGGGTAGAACAACAAGTAAAGTGTTTGGGCTCCTTTGCACTCTTTTTTGTTCGCCCGGACGCTCCGCCGGAGCGACGGGTGGTGATAACCCCATATGTTACTGGCGGCCTCTGCCGTTCAAAAGACGATATGCTTTTAGGCCCCTGGATCTCCAAGAGAACCATGCCAATCCCATTTATGGCCAGATAGCCCACGTGTTGGAAAGTTGTTCTCAAACTGCATTCACTTAGACGATTAGGCGACCCCATTGGATGTTTACATTTCAGTACTTTATTGGCATGTTATTATGTATCTTGTTACGTCCCTCTGAGGACCTGGTACCTTTCCAGATATAGATGAGCAGGAGTATCCGCAGGAGTATCCGCAGGAGTACGGACCTGGACCTGACGCTACTTATCAGACTGAGGAGGTCTTACCTTCGGAGTATCTGTGATTTATTGCCGCTGTTTAGAGATCCTAGTTGCTATCTCTTTTAGAGACATTTATTCTTATATTAGAGTTGATTCTCTTCTCTCTTTAGTAGTTTTATTATAGTCAATTTGCAGTGGATTTGTTTCCATCCGACTATCATACTTTGATACTCATATTTGATATTCAGTTATTTATTTCCATTTATCTATTTATTTGTGCTGTGGATGGGATATAGATTGCGTGTGACTTGTTATGACAGTATATTACCACTGGTGGATTAGATATTCATGTACAGCATACGTGTGTATATGGTTTCCATATATTGGAGTTCGTATACATACGGCTGGCGTCTTACCTATTCCTAGTCCTACGTATTTTGGGACTGGGGAGTGACATATTTTTGTGGTGGCCCATGCAGGTCAAGAATATATTATCACGGTTACGTAACTGTACCGAACAATCCTGCGTGTAGGAATAGAGTATAAGGATATCATCCACGCTTGACTAAAACTCATCCTTCCTTTCAACTATCCTATTTAAATGCTTGCATCCTGTTTGATTCATGTACTTCTTCTAATCATTTCGTACATCACCTGCAGAGAGATGGATATACAAAATGGATATACTGCCGTTGATGGCGACACACCTTCAGGAGTCAATGGTCAGACTCAAGGAGGGACCTCAACGATTCCTAGACTTCCGGGGCCAGATGGACAGACTCACAATCCAGTTCCATCTGATCTTCCCGCTTCACCTAATGGGAACCTTCCAGCTTCATCAGCACCGCAGGATGGCCAGACACAACTGTTCCAATTCTTTCAGATGATAATACAGGAACAGAGATAACAGGCCGCCACACTAGCTGCAGAGCAGAGGAAGCAAGCAGCAGAGCAGAGGCAAGAATTTCTGGCAGTACTTGAGAGGATGGCTGCACAGGCTACTGTACCAGCTCAAGCACTAGTTTTAGTACCTCGAGCTAGAGTTGGTTCAGTAAAGGACTTTATACATATGGGTCCCAAGCCGTACAAAGGCACTGAGAGCCCAGAGGAGACTACAAATTGGATCACCCACACCCAGAAGCTATTGGAAGCATTGCAGTTACCTGCAGACCTATGGTGACAGGTGTAAGGTCGCTTCTAAATGGTAATGCCCATCACTGGTGGGAATCAATGGAGTTCCAGTTGGGTACATACCAGACTTAGGAGCAATTCTTGGAGTGCTTTGAGAGGAAGTACTTCCCGGACACTGTGAGAAATGCATTGTACGATCAGTTTTTTCACTTGGAGCAGGGGAACAGAGCAGTTGACGAATATGATGCCGAGTTTAGTCACCTCAATGAATATGGCGTTGTCCTGATACCGGATGACTTGGCCAAGGCTAAAAGATTTTATCGCGGACTGACTCAGGAGCTCCAACACTATACTAGCTCACAGTCCCGGGTCTCTTATGTCGAGTTAATGACAGAAGCCAGATTGTAAGAGACCATCAGCAAAGGAAAATGAGGTCAGCTGAGGACACAACAAGGACCAGCAAGGACACAGCAGGGACCAGCAAGGACGCAACAAGGAGGACCTATCAGACGTCATTTGGCTCAACAACAGCAGTACCAGCACAGAGCATGACCGTACCAGATTCCGGAGAAGCCCCAATTTACTTATTGTGGGAGATGCGGACATATTATGAGAGATTGTCGAACTCGCTTAGGACAATGTATAAGATATGGTTCCGGACAGCATATGGTGAGAGACTGTCCAATGCAGCAGACATTGACACTTCCACCGCCAGCACAGAGGCTAGCGCTTCCAGTACCGAAGCCAGCTCAAAAGATGGCTAGACCAGGAGCACCTAGACCCCCAACAGCAGGAGAATTTTAGCGAGGACCACCGTTACCTACCCAGGAGGATCAGTTCACGAGGGCCAGACATGGACAACCACAAAGGAATGGGTAAGCTTTTGCATTACAAGTGGATGACATAGATCAAGAGATTGATGGCATAGCAGGTATTACTCTTGCTTTTACTTTTCCTGTTGTGACATTATTTGATAAGGGAGCCACCCACTCATTTATATCATCTAGTTTTATTGCCAAACACAATATTGCCTCTACACCTTTACCTAGTTGTGTTAAAATTCTTACCGGAGGAGGAGTTGTACCTGTTAGTCAAATTTGTAGATCGTGTCCTATAGTGATACGTAGCAGAGAGATGAACGCCCAACTCTTAGTCCATCTTATGCCAACTTTTGATATTGTGTTTGGAATAGACTGGCTAAGCAAGTATCACGCTTTCTTCGATTATTTTGGAGGAAGCATTCTTTTTAAGGTACCTGGCCAGCCTGTTGTACGAGGATCCACAAAAATCCTTGATGGTATGCAGCTCACAATGGACGATATTGTTTATCACCCTATTATTTCAGAATTCTAAGACGTCTTTCCAGAGGAATTACCAGGACTACCCCCAGACAGAGACATAGAGTTTTCAATTAAATTAGTATCGGAAGAAGCACCCATAGCATCACATGTTTACAGATTGGTGAAGAAGGAGATGGATGAACTGAAAGTACAGTTGAAAGAACTAGAGGAGAAAGGTTTCATCCGACCGAGTGCATCACCCTGGGGAGCACCAGTGTTGTTTGTACCAAAGAAGGATGGGTCAGTGCATATGTGCATTGACTACAGAGCCTTAAATGCAGTGACTGTGAAAAATAAATACCCATTGCCATGTATTGATGACCTATTTGATCATCTTAGTGGAGCCAAGGTATTCTCGAAGATAGATTTGAGATCGGGATATCACCAGGTAAAGGTACGGAAGCAGGACATTCCGAAGACCGCATTCAAAACAAGATATGGGTACTACAAGTTTTTGGTCATGCTATTTGGATTGACCAATGCTCCAGCTATCTTTATGGACTTAATGAATCGAGTCTTCCACCAGTATTTGGACCAGTTCGTGGTCGTCTTCATAGATGATATACTTGTCTATTCGAAGAGCCACGAGGAGCACGAGAAGCACCTGCGGATTATTTTAGAGACATTGAGGAGAGAGCAGTTATATGCAAAGCTTAATAAATATGAGTTCTTCTTGGACAGAGTTTTATTTCTTTTGTATGTCGTTACAGGAGATGGTATTTTTGTTGATCCAGAAAAGATCTCGGCAGTTGAGACATGGCATGTTCCTAAATCAGCATCAGAGGTGAGAAGTTTTCTTGGACTTGCGGGATATTACCGACGGTTCATGGAGAACTTCTCAAGGGTAGCAGCACCTATGACTCGTTTGATTTGCAAGGACCAAGAGTTCATATGGACCGACGAGTGTCAAGCCACTTTTGAAGAGTTGAAGAAGCGACTGACTACAGCACCAGTATTAACTATTCCATCAGGATCAGGAGGTTATGTGATCTACAGTGACGCATCGGGGAAAGGCTTGGGATGCGTATTGATGCAGCATGGCAAGGTGATTGCATATGCATCTAGACAATTACGAGTACATGAGAAGAATTATCCGACTCATGACTTGGAACTAGCAGCCGTTGTATTTGCTCTGAAGCTATGGAGACATTACTTATATGGGGAATGAGTGGAGATCTATACAGACCACAAAAGCCTCAAGTATGTCTTCACGCAGAAGGAGTTAAATATGAGACAGCGTCGATGGCTTAAGTTGATGAAAGATTTCGAGATAGAGCTATATTATCACCCAGGCAAGGCTAACGTTGTAGCAAACGCGTTAAGCCGGAAATCAGCAGCTTACTTCTTAACGACATAGAGGGAATTATTGGAGGACTTGTAAGAGCTTGGCATTGAAGTGATATTACCCGGAGCAGATGGGATACTAGCCAACTTGCAAGTACAATCATTACTAGTAGAGAGCATCAAGGCAGCTTTGCCTACAGACGCCAGATTCAGGAGATTGAAGGAAAGGACAGAGGCCGGAGAGCAGATAGGATTATGCATTCATGAGGACGGGACATTACGATATGGTGATCGTCTATATGTTTCCAATGGAGAGATTCGACAGAAGCTGATGGCAGAAGCTCATAGTTCGATATATTCTATTCATCCTGGAGGCACCAAGATGTATCGTGACTTACGACAACACTTTTGGTGGCATGGAATGAAAAGAGAGAGAACTCGCTTTGTAGCTAAATATCTGGTATGTCAGCAAGTAAAGGCAGAGCACCAGAGAACAGCAGGATTATTACAACCACTTCCGATTTCAGAGTGGAAGTAGAAATACATCACTATGGACTTCGTCACAGGATTTTCCAAGAGTCCAAGTGGGAGAGATACAGTATGGGTAATAGTGGACCGGCTCACCAAGTCAGCATATTTTTTACCTTTTAGAGTTGGCCAGTCTACAGAAGCTTTGGCTGACTTATACATGAGGCAGATCGTGAGATTGCATGGCATACCAGTCAGCATTGTATCAGATAGGGATTTGCGTTTCATATCGCACTTTTGGAGGAGCATGCAAGAGAGTCTTGGAACTCGTCTGAAGTTCAGTACATCTTATCACCAGCAGACAGATGGGCAGTCAGAGCGTACTATTCAGACATTGGAAGATATGTTGAGGGCATGTATGTTACACTTTGGAGGATCATGGGAGGACCAACTACATCTTGTAGAGTTTTCTTACAACAATAGCTATCAAGCGAGTATCCAGATGGCTCTGTTTGAAGCATTGTATGAAAGAAAGTGTAGGTCTCCTGTGTGTTGGAGTGACGTAGGAGAACGTTAGATTCTGGGACCAGAGTTGGTGGTCAACACCGTTGAGACAGTGAAGAAGATACAAGGACACTTGCGAGCAGCACAAGACAGGAAGAAGTAGTGGGCAGACCTTCATCGTCGCCCCTTGGAGTTTAAAGAGGGCGATCATGTCTTCTTGAGGATATCACCTACCAGAGGCACCATTCAATTTGGAGGGCGCGGCAAGTTGAGTCCAAGGTACATTGGACCATTTGACGTGCTAGAGAGAGTGGGAGAAGTGGCATATCGACTTGTGTCATGCCCCAATCTCCCGCAAGCTCGATAGTCCCCGCTGAACATGAATCACCACGTTTATAGCTCTCCCGCAGGACAATCGTTCTCATCGGGACGTGATGCCGTACGAGCCTGGAGTTGGCTCGTACAAGGCGATGTTGTCAAATACCAAAGTTATCATCGAAACGACCAAGTTGCAGCGGAAGTCAAGTATTCTGTACCAAGCACACATCAGAGTAATACGCAGCGAAGCTCACGATAGGGTCCAAATGAAATGCCCCGAAGGTAATGCCAGGAAGGAGATAAAATACTCTTTCTCTTTTCTCTAGCCCACAAAGGTACTTACAGTTTATACATCATGTCTCGTATATCCAACCAGTGCCACTACGCCTGCATACCTGAAATATTGCCCATAAACGTCGGTCAGTACACAACCGTACTGGTGAGCGGGGTAACCCACTCGCCTAAGCCGACACTAAGTAAAAAGTGAATGCAAACAGTTATATGGTGATCTTTCTAGTTGAATCCTAGATTCATTTCATGGCATATGGATGACATGTTAAGGAAAGCTGTAAAGCAGTTTAAGCATGCAAGCATTCAACTCAAACCAATCGACAAGCAATTATATATCCAACTCGAAAGAAACTAGCATGCAACCCGTCCTACTCAAGTCATCGTTTACACGATAACATCGAACCATCAGCCAAACCCGAATATCCATCCTCAACCAAAGTTTATATTCCAATCTCGAGTGCACACTCTTGCCGAGGCAAGGTGGCCGCGCCTACACGAAAGCCAAACCAACAAAAGAAAAGTAAGCCAACTCTTATCTATATGAAGTCACTGGCAAAGCCATAAAGGACATATTCTAAGCATTAACGGTGCGCCCTATCAGCCCGGGTAGCAAGCCCCGCTGGAGGTCCCGCAATGCATCGTGACTAGCACGAATCAATATTTCTCTCCGGATCGATACGGTTCCAGTGCCCCAGAATGCTGTTTCGGGGAAATGTCAAACCCTGTGTATACAGGTTGTCCGTGACATGCAGAAAGTAGGTATGACGAGAGGATCGAACATTCTCGCCCCACCAAACGATCCTAGACTCGTTCAACCAAATATCCAACCGATCCATAACTGAATATCCAACCAAAACATCCATAACCATTCTTCCAACATATTGCCCAAGGTACCAAATATCAAGTTATCCCATATTCACAATGCCGCTTCTCAGCAATGTATTTTAAATTGGTGCAACACCCATGCTCAAAGCAATCCCATGGCACAATGTCATTTCTGTAGCACAATGCCCTATTCGTGGCACGATGCTCCATCAAGCGGCACAACACCCTCGCCGATGCAGTTGTTCGGTTTCGAACCACAACTGCTCACTTTGCAAGACAAACCGACCAAGTGATACTCGTGCACGGATGCACGCTCGCTCGTCCGAATTCCCGATATTCCCATTGCCTCAATGTATCATCCCAACCGTCCAAGCATAATCCCAATTATTCAACCGACTGTCTCAAATGTATAATCCAACTCTAGCTCCAACTATCCAACACGTAAATCATTTCAAGCCACAAACCTTTCCAAGCCAACGACGTACACTCTATGCACGCCTCAGTGTAGTGGTTCCCAATATTTCAGCCCAAGTGTTCAAGCCTTTACGTATTTTCCATATTATTAGGCATGAAGGAGTAGAGGAGAAGGAAAAGAGCCCACTCACAATATTTGATCCCGTTAAGCATCATGTCATGCCGATACGGCCAATTCCTTGAACCCGTGGTCCGATGCAAGCGCGATCTACTCAACTGGTATGATCGTGCGAGCAGGCCGTGCTATACAAATCATCCGACCGATCGGACTAAGGAAGATGGCATTATCATTCCAACTCAGCTATCTCAGTACTGCTCTGAATGAACACCTAATTTCTATCGAACCCGCTAGCCATCTGCACATGAAACAACGCAATCAATACTTCTTCCCAAAATCCAATAAATCAAATATAACCAGCATTTGTTTCATTCAATCCGACTCAGCGTAACGCACCGTACGGTTGCGGGCGTTACATAATATACCACTTAGAATCAGGTTCGTCCACGAACCGTGCTGGTACTCATTCCTATCATATGCCGTTAGTCTATTTCCATAGATTTGCTCTATGCATCTCACATACTCACGATCCTGACTCAGCATCTCGCTCTGCTGAACGCTCGTACAAATTCTATATTCCCACATCCTCCTTGCATCTCAATATGAATTCATCGTATCGCTTAGTTTTGGATCGTACACATATTTAAGGCGTCCCTAAAATACATGCATTTCAGCCGAGCTTTGCGATAGCAAATTTGAACAAGTTACAAGGGTATTTTTATGTTCGAGGCACCCATTTGCTTTACTCCCAATTGAACCAAATCACGATTTCTATTCCAACATATTCGCTCGAGCGCTATTCTCAAATATGATGATTTTCCACCGACTCAATCAGTTCGTGTTCTAACTCAATCCATCCAACTATTTCTGAATCCGCACTAGCAACATCTCTAAATATATCTCATGCACCGAACGATCATCCCAACTGATACTACCCAAGCTAGGCGACTTACCCAAATTTCAAACTTTGCTCTCATCAGCTCAACCAAACACCTCTTCTTCAATCTCAATACCTCGCTGGGTGAACATCTATATTGAGGTTCGTGTGATCCACAAAGGTTTCGTCGCCATGCCAAAGAGATAGTATCGCCACAATTTCAACGTGGACACACTCGCCACAATTCTTAGGTTGCGCATGGAATAGTTCTTCGCGCTGCTTCCACTGCCTCGAAGCATAGGATATCACCTTTGCCTTCCGAATGAGCACGCTTTCCAGACTAAGTTCCGATGCATCTTATAAATCTGAGGCAAATTTGTCCCTTCCAGTATTCGTAAGGATTTGATCTGAACGAGCCGCTGCTTTAACTTTACGAGCTAGTTTCATAGTCGTCAATTCATATGAATGCTATTCCCTTCTAGGGCACGATGAGTCAGAGGCGATGCCATCAATAAAAATCTGTGACTCTGAATCTCATCAGTTGACTAGGCTACTTCCACCATTGCTCCGATCTTTCGGCTGCATCTTCAGCTGAAGACTATCCCAAGGGTCTCTCAAATCCAACACTGAGTCAAATCTCCAAATATTATCGCTCACATCCACCCTCGACGCATCCCCAAATACGCCGCCTCAAGGGTCGTTCTATGGGTCTACCATATTTATCTCCGATTCGACAGACAAGCCGCTAGGGTCAGCTATCCCGAAGCTACGCTCGATAATTGTAAGTCATCACGATGGACAGTTACTATAAACCATGCTATATTTTATCTCCAAATTCGAACCAAAATCTAACCATTCTATCCGAGCGAACTTCCGAATTTGAGTAATTCATGCACTACCTTTGATGATCTGTCAACCAATGCCGTTTAGCCACCTAAAGTCTTGCTATCTATTCGAGCCACAGTTCGAGAACTGCGCTCGTTGAAACCGTCTTCCATCAATCCGTCGTTCTACCCTGAATCAATCAACTTTCCGAATTGCCATGTTCGTCTACTCGCACTACCACTTGCAATGATTCCCGAACCAAAGACTTGCTCCAATTCTTATCCGTTTGCCACGTCCCACAATGCACGTCCAACTTGCTCAAACTACATAGTGATTTGCTCCGACGTTGCTCGAATATTTTAGCTATCTTCAAAAGTCTGTCCGCCATAATCTTTGCCTTCCGTTGTTGCCATAATCCGTTCACGTCTTCCGGAGAATCCGTCTACCATTGTTGCACCATCTTGTCCAAAATTCTACTTTCGCTAAACCTGAGTCGACTTTTCGAGCAACAATATCCAAAATCCTTCAAGTCGGATTGTGTTTCGTTACTCAACCAACAGCTCAAATATGTTACCCAAAATCGTAGTCCGTGCTCGCTATCATTCGATTCACCCATCGCTCATTCAAGCGTATCCCAATTGTTCGTTCCTTATGCTCAACTCAAAATTCGCTTGCTCTATTTTTTTTTTATTCTTCCCAACTCAGCCGATATGCACCAACCAACTTATATTCCCATTATCCGAGTCCGTTCAGGCAATTTCCATTGATGTCCAACCAAAAATATTTTTAATGCCTTGCTCAATATGTGGTATCCCATATACCACTCCGAATCAAGTTGCTACTCACATTACGATTTCCTTGCACTGATCCAAGATCCGTTCGAACCATCCCTTATGCGTGATCATGCCTTTCACAACTTAAGTCTGACATAAAACTCAGGCAATGCTTGAATTATCCAAATATTTCCATCAATCTCACGATGTAACTCGTGCTATGTTCCATTCTCAATGCTTCCAGGTATTCTCAAAACCGTCTGATACTTTCGCAACACGAGCAACCCGTACAACGATCGTCTTCCAAGTAGTCCAACCCAATACCCAATTGTTCCACACATTTGTTGTACGAGCAACTCGTGCAAACTTATTCTGATAATCCCAAGCCAAACTCAAACATGCTCAACCGATGCGCCACAGCCAAAATTCTAACTTCTATCCAACACAGTCGCTACACGAGCAACTCGTGCAATGATTCATTCTCATCGAATGTTCTACTCACAACATGCTGCATAACCAAATCTCGTATGCCAACCAACTGATCCACTGATATAATCAGAAACTCCCTGAACGACAAGCCAAGCCAACCCAACGACAGCTCTCAACTTGTTGCACAAATGCAACAATGCCACCCAACTTGCTGCACGAATGCAACAATGCCTAACGAGGGTAAGCGATCTAACAAAAACCAACCAAAGCAACACAACCAAGAATAACATGCAGCCACAACCAGCAATATATAGACTTATTGCATTAAACATCCAATACGGCACTGAGTAGAGTCAAGAGCTAGACGACACGCGGAAGCTATTTAGAGTTTGTGATGAAGCGAAGGACCAAGTCCGAGAAAATAAACCAGGCGCTCTGATACCAATTTGTCATGCCCCAATCTCCCACAATCTTGATAGTCCCCGCTGAACGTGAATCACCACGTTTATAGCTCTCCCGCAGGATAATCGTTCTCATCGGGACGTGATGCCGTACGAGCCTGGAGTTGCGCTCGTACAAGGCGATGTTGTCAAACACCAAAGTTATCATCGAAACGACCAAGTTGCAGCAGAAGTCAAGTATTGTGTACCAAGCACACATCAGAGTAATACGCAGCGAAGCTTACGATAGGGTCCAAATGAAATGTCCCGAAGGCAATGCCACAAAGGAGATAAAATACTCTTGCTCTTTTCTCTAGCCCACAAAGGTACTTACAGTTCATACATCATGTCTCGTATATCCAACCAGCGCCACTACGCCTGCGTACCTGAAATATTGCCCACAAACGTGGGTCAGTACACAACCGTACTGGTGAGCGGGGTAACCCACTCGCCTAAGCCGACACTAAGTAAAAAGTGAATGCAAACAGTTATATGGTGATCTTTCTAGTTGAATCCTAGATTCATTTCATGGCATATGGATGACATGTTAAGGAAAGCTGTAAAGCAGTTTAAGCATGCAAGCATTAAACTCAAACCAATCGACAAGCAATTATATATCCAACTCGAAGGAAACTAGCATGCAACTCGTCCTACTCAAGTCATCGTTTGCACTATAACATCGAACCATCAGCCAAACCCGAATATCCATCCTCAACCAAAGTTTATATTCCAATCTCGAGTGCACACTCTTGCCGAGGCAAGGTAGCCGCGCCTACACGAAAGCCAAACCAACAAAAGAAAAGCAAGCCAACTCTTATCTATATGAAGTCACTGGCAAAGCCATAAAGGACATATTCCAAGCATTAACGGTGCACCCTATTAGCCCGGGTAGCAAGCCCCGCTGGAGGTCCCGCAATGCATAGTGACTAGCACGAATCAATATTTCCCTCCGGATCGATACGGTTCCAGTGCCCCGGAATGCCGTTTCGGGGAAATATCAAACCCTGTATACACAGGTTGTCCGTGACATGCAGAAAGTAGGTATGACGAGAGAATCGAACATTCTTGCCCCACCAAGCGATCCTAGACTTGTTCAACCAAATATCCAACCGATCCATAACCGAATATTCAACCAAAACATCCATAACCATTCTTCCAACATATTGCCCAAGGCACCAAATATCAAGTTATCCCATATTCAAAATGTCGCTTCTCAGCAATGTATTTTAAATTGGTGCAACACCCATGCTCAAAGCAATCCCATGGCACAATGCCGTTTCAGTGGCACAATGCCCCATTCGTGGCACGATGCCCCCATCAAGCGGCACAATACCCTCGCCGATACAGTTGTTCGGTTTCGAACCATAACTGCTCGCTTTGCAAGACAAAGCGACCAAGTGATACTCGTGCACGGATGCACGCTCGCTCGCCCGAATTCCCGATATTTCCATTGTCTCAATGTATCATTCCAACCGTCCAAGCATAATCCCAATTATTCAACCGACTGCCTCAAATGTATAATTCAACTCTAGCTCCAACTATCCAACGCGTAAATCATTTCACGCCACAAACCTATCCAAGCCAACAACGTACACTCTATGCACGCCTCAGTGTAGTGATTCCCAATATTTCAGCCCAAGTGTTCAAGCCTTTACGTGTTTTCCATATTATTAGACATGAAGGAGTAGAGGAGAAGGAAAAGAGCCCACTCACAATATTTGATCCCGTTAGGCATCTTGTCCTGCCGATACGGCCAATTCCTTGAACCCGTGGTCTGATGCAAGCGCGATCTACTCAACTGGTATGACCGTGCGAGCAGGCCGTGCTCTACAAATCATCCGACCGATCGGACTAAGAAAGATGGCATTATCATTCCAACTCAGCTATCTCAGTACTGCTCTGAACGAACACCTGATTTCCATCAAACCCGCTAGCCATCTGCACATGAAATAACTCAATCAATACTTCTTCCCAAAATCCAACAAATCAAATATAACCAGCATTTGTTTTATTCAATCCGACTCAGCGTAACGCACCGTGCGTTTGCGGGCGTTACAACTTGTGCTACCACCTTCACTTGAGGGAGTACAGGACGTATTTTATGTGTCGCAGCTCAGGCGATATGTAGCAGACAACAGACATATTCTCGACCATTCGAAGATCACCATTGGGTCGAGCTTGTCATACCAAGAGCATCCCGTGGAAATCCTTGATCGTCGAGAGAAAGTGTTGAGGAACCAGTCTATTCCCTTGGTTCGCGTGGCATGGAAGCATGGCGCGCCAGAAGAATCAACTTGGGAGCACGAGGATGACATGCAAAAACGTTTTTATAACCTATTCATAGACTAAGGTATGAAATTACTTTGTTAATTTATATCTTATATCATCCTTGACTTTCTATCGTAGCTTAGTTTTAATTTCGAGGACGAATTTTTTATAAGGTGGGTAGAATGTAAAACCCCTAATTCTAAAAACCTTATTTACCTTTTTAATTTATTATTTAATTGATTGTAGTAATTATGAGCTGATTAGAGGAAATAGAATTTATTGGATTTTTATTTTAGGAGATGGTGCATTTAGGGGATTTATGGAGCAATTATAAATTTTCCCTAATTTATTACATGTAGGAGACCCTGTGGACAGCTGATAGATTTATGGTATGCACCATTATAATTTTTAGAATTTTATATATATATATATATATATATATATATATATATATATATATATATATATATATATAGTTTATTCTAAAATGATTAGAAATTTAATTAGAAAGAAAAGAAAAGAAAATGGATTTAAAATCCTTAATGGATCTAAACCCATACCCTATTTACTACCCAAACCCACCTTAAACCCAAACCCGCAATTCCTAAACCACTATCCGTTAATACCTAAACCTACCCACTAATAAGAACAAGCAGTAGCAGCAGCAACAGGGTTTTCCAACCCCGCGTGCGGACGAGAACACCCCCCCCCCCGCGGTATATATATATATGTATATATATCTCTTTCACAAAACCCTAAACCTAGATCTCCTTCCCTCCCAACCATCTCGACCAGACCCTGACCGCGCCTCCAAAGCCAGCCCCGACGTCGACCAGAGCCGCCGCCGCCCCGCGAACCCCGCGTCACCGTTCGAGCAACCCCGCGACAGCAGATTGGAACAGCAACTTACCTGTGTTCACACTCCATTTTTTGTGCCCCCGCTCGACCAAACTCGACCCCGTCTTCATCGGTACATTCACGATCTATCACCCTTCCATACCTGAACATTAGTTTACCTCGAACAGCGTATAAACCTAGACAAAAACAGCGACCAAGTTGGCAAAAAATAACAACTTTTGGGATCGCAGAAAACTGTGGTAGCTACCTATGTTCACGGACTCGTATCTCCCACCACAGAGATCTGAATTCGGTTTTTTTATATGCGAAGACCACCTAACCTATTTTATTTTCTGTTGAATACAATATTTTATTTGTTGTTGTATGTTGAATTAAATCAGATAGAAAATCCCAAAAATCTGCTTTTTCCATCTTTCTAGAAATTGCGATACGGAGCGCACCCCGCCAAACGGGACCGCCCCGTTGTGTACCAAGCATACCAAAAGGTGCGCACAGTATACCCAGACGTGTGGTCTTTCGCTGAAACTGATTTGGACGCGTGTGCGCGTCGAAATCAGCCCGTGTCGTAACTTTTATAAAATCCTGAGCCATTTAGTGCACGCTTGTCAGTATGCGACAAAACTTGTGCCACTGGACTCGTGGTATCGCGTTGGTCCTGTGACCCATTCTTTATGTAATTCTGAGACAGTTGACAAAGTCGCCTATTGGCGGACCCCACGGTTGACTTTTTGGACGAAATTGTGTTCGGCTCACCGAAATCCACACTTGGACATACCGTTGAGTTTGTACTGACTTTTAGAGTTCGTTTGACCTATAATTTGTCTCATTTAGAGACCATTATCCTTGGCACACTTTTTGGTGCAAAGTGGGCCACACGTAGACCTCACTTTGACCCGAAATTACCGTTTTCCCCTGTGTCCAAATTGGACAAAAAGGTAGAAATTTCTAGCTATCTCGCTGATTCCAGAAATGTTGGTGATGTCTATTTCAGCATCCGGAGACGTTTGTTCAGAGGCCTTAGTTCCTGATCCCATGTCCTTGATATTTGGACGCCTACACCATACAAATTTCTTGTCAGGCAAGTATACCTTGCCATTGTACCTTATTTACATTCCATATGATGCATGTATATTTTATTTCTTCTTATTTTAGTTCATTTATTTTAACTGTTATATAAACTGCACGTCCGAGGAAACTTGGGTGCAACGACGGTGTCGTCGTATTCAGTTTTTATTCATGTATATGCATTGGACCTAATTTATGAGACCACCCCATTATCATGAGGCATTTTATGTTTCATTGGCCATGACACTATTCTTACACGAGGGTGAGTCACATGTAGGACACGGACTTGCGTACTCGGCTGGCCACTGGTACGTATAGGTCGTGCGATGGATAGGGATAACTGCCGATATAAACTTTGCATGCTAGTAGACCTGACAGTTATTAGAGGTATTATCGTGTCATGGATGTGACATGCTTAGAGCATAGGGTGGGGAGAACAACAAGTAAAGCGTTGGGGCTCCTTTGCACTCTCCTTTGTTCGCCCGGACGCTCCGCCGGAGCGACGGGTGGTGATGACCCCATATGTTACTGGCGGCCTCTGTCGTTCAAAAGACGACATGCTTTTAGGCCCCTGGATCTCCAAGAGAACCATGCCAATCCCATTTATGGCCAGATAGCCCACGTGTTGGAAAGTTGTTCTCAAACTGCATTCACTTAGACGGTTAGGCGACCCTATTGGATGTTTACATTTTAGTACTTTATTGGCATGTTATTATGTATCTTGTTACGTCCCTCTGAGGACCTGGTACCTTTCCAGATATAGATGAGCAGGAGTATCCGCAGGAGTACGGACCTGGACCTGACGCTACTTATCATACTGAGGAGGTCTTACCTTCGGAGTATCTGTGATTTATTGCCGTTGTTTAGAGATCATAGTTGCTATCTCTTTTAGAGACATTTATTCTAATATTAGAGTTGATTCTCTTCTCTCTTTAGTAGTTTTAGTATAGTCGATTTGCAGTGGATTTGTTTCCATCCAACTATCATACTTTGATACTCATCTTTGATATTCGGTTATTTATTTTTATTTATCTATTTATTTGTGCTGTGGATGGGATATAGATTGCGTGTGACTTGTTGTGACAGTATATTACCACTGGTGGATTGGATATTCATGTACAGCGTACGTGTGTATATGGTTTCCATATATTGGAGTTCGTATACATACGGCTGGCGTGTTACGTATTCCTAGTCCTACGTATTTTGGGACTGGGGTGTGATAATATATATCTATGTAGGCACACACTTACACACAAACACACATACAACCACACCTATACACACTCAACCCCAAACACACCAACACACACATACTCACCCATATACATATAAATACAAATATATATACAAATATAAACTCGAAAACCCTAATACACACTCCCCAAGGCTAAACCAACCCGCACACAAGCCCAAAACCTAGAAACCAAATCGAAATGGCCATTTGGTCATTTCGACGAACACTTGGAGTGTGGCTTGCGATACCTCACGAAATATACGCCAAACCTAATCGAAATTGACCCAAAATTTATTTACGAGTTCTAATCGATGTCTAGAACCTCACAAAAATGTTAACTCTCCGATTCTAGGTCCATGGCAAAATTCCCCATGTGTATGGAATCCATGTCGAAGAAAACCCCCAAATCGCCCGAAACGCCCAAAACCCTACGATACGACCTCGCGTATCCGAACGGGGACACAAACCTACCCTCAAGACACCCAAGCACGTCTACCTAGGTCCGTCTAACCTAGAACAACCCCCAAAATGGGCCAATCTCGGATTTCACCCAAAATTGACATAAAACCCTAGGTCAAAGTCTCTAAACCTATCCAAACAAGCTCCAACTTCCTTCCATGGGTAGCCCTAAGGTCTAGGAAGGTTCTAAACAACTAATTACACTATATTAGAGTAATCTCAAAGGGAAAAATTAGGGTTTACCTCTTGGGAGTTGGAATCCCAAGGCCAAAGTCCTCAAAAAGTCCGAAAAGCTCCAAACTAGCTTCCAAGCTCTCAAATCCAAGCTCTACTCCCAAAGTATCTCCTATAAAACTAGGTTAGAGGAAAATAAAAGGTTAGGGTTAGATATGGATGAAGATTGGAGGTGAAAAGAGAAATGGGGAAGGAAATTTACTTGAAATTGGTTGGAGGAGTAAAGGAAGGAGAAATAAAGAAAGAGAGTGGAAAGGGAGAAGTGAATGAATGGAATGAAGGGGGAAGAGGGGGCCGGCCATGTCATGGAGAGTAGGGTTAGGGTTAGATATAGGTACAAAATCTAAAATATCCCTCCTACAAGTCATGCTAATTAGGGTTTGGGTTTGGGGTTCCAAATGCAATCTAACTAAACCCTAATCACTCCAACTAACTAATTAGAATATAAATAACTACTATAAACCAATAAATAAGTCTGACAAGGGTGTTGGTTGGGTCTGACAAGGGTCCACAAGAGTCTGACATAGGTCCAGACTAGCCAAAACCCTAAAACAACTAATAAAATTAAATGCATGCATCTAATTAAATATTAATACAATATTTATGATCAATACACAATTTACCAAATTAAAATAAAAAAATATCCTGCCCTGAAAATGGGGTAGTGACACAAATTAATAAAATTAAGCTATTCTAAATATGCAAGTCAAGCAAATTGTTCCAGAATACAAGTCAATAAGTTGTTCCAAGTCAAGCAAGCTGTTCCAAATCAAGTTTCAAGCTGTTCCAAATTTAAACTAAAAGTTTTCAAAAAAATTGGCAGAGTCTTCTTTGTAATTTCTATGTTTCCAAACCTGTAATCATACCACTTTACACAATATTTCACCCCATGTCCAATCTACGTCTACGGCGTAACCCGCCAGACTCACAAATATATCGACAAGATAACCATCAAAGGTGCAACCCACCGGATACACAACAATATCTCAAATATCATCTATGGCTATACAATAAAGGTAATTAAGCAACTAACAAGAACAAGTATGGATAGTCTATCTAACATGATTGTGCACTAGTAATACAAGAAAATAAATACTAGCTACGTCAATTCTAATCTACTGCCAACCCTATGTACATATGTTGCAAAAGTGTAGTTACGGGAACGGGATTACCTAAGCATTCAAGTTAACTAAGTGTGTTTATACATAATTGGTGGTCTAGGAAACACAGGCCATGCTAACCACTACAAATCAAATTAAAAGTCAATTATCGTTAAATAAATAACACTGCTTAATCAGTTAACTTTATATAAACTTACGGTTGCAATTAAAAGTGCCAAGATGAACGAAGGCACTTAAAGCCAGAGTTATGAATTAGCTTAATTAATCTATTAAGATAATTGGGTTATTTAATCAAGTTGAGGGGAATTAAATTAAACTAAGCAAGCATTTGATTTATATTTGATTTACTAGTGATGAGTTGCGAGTGACCACTCGCCTGAGGGTGATGATACTAAATCTACTCGCGGTCATAATGCTCAAGTCCACTCTATGACGCACCCATCCCACTCTACTGGATCAAGCACCATGCAACCTGCTCAAACAACCTGAATCCTCAAGCTACAAATACCAAAGTCCTGCTTCCGAAGCCTTGCCTGAATGATCCAATGAGCCTAAATATAATAATATAACAAATTATTCATTATGCCGAGATACACTGAACACGTACAAGAATGCATCTAAAATACCCTACTTAGAACTAACACAAGTAAGGGGTTCTAACTAGGTCAACTAGGGGGGTTGACTAGGCAAGCATTATAATAAATACAAAATCATCAAATCATATAACGTCCTCAAACACTATCCTCAAACACTGGTATCATCAAGTATGGTTTTGGTTAATTACAAATAATGTTCATCCTCAACCCATGCCTTCAATGTAACCACGAACATGAGTGCTTCAGTCTTCAATTATTTATCTCTCTTAATACGTATTACGTCACATTATCATCTTCCAACATTTATACAAACATTATCACCTATCCATTTATGTTTGAATCAATCATCACATGTAGATATGTAAATCCCCCAAATATGAACTTAACTAAATATGGTCTAATCATTTAAAACAAGCCTTCCTAACTGACTATACACCTTGTACATATATCCTTAACATGTATCAAACACTACTATGGCATTGAGACCTATTTCTAGATCATATGTATCCTCTATAACTCATTCATTCACATGTATTTAAACCCTAGATGCTGATAGTAATCTAAAATTAAACTGAACAGGGTCATTTAACAAGTGTTAACAAGCATTTATCAAATAAAATATGGAGAACATCTATCCCTAGATAGATGTTCATAAGCATTTTAAAGAACAAAAAGAAAAGGTGAAGAAGAAGAAGGGGAATGAGTTACCAAGGGGTGCTCGAGCGTGTTGGAGTGTTGCTGGTGGTGGCAGTGTGGGGGTATTGGTGAAGGTGATGGTGGTGTTGCTGCTGCGGGTAGTCGGGACGGGGATGAAGGAGGTGGAGATGGGGGTGTGTTGGTGATGACAGCTGGGGTGAAGGTCGTGGTGATGATGGTGTTGTGGGTGATGGCAGTAGCGGTCCGGGGGTGGAGGTGAGGGTGTTTGCTGTTGGTGAAGGTGAAGGAATGGGTTGAGATGGTGGTGGATGCTGTGATGACATTGGTGGGGGTGATGGTGTAGGCAATAGCCGTGGTGGTGGAGGTGAGGGTGGTTGATGTTGGTGAAGGTGAAGGAATGGGTCGAGATGGTGGTGGCTGTTGTGATGACAGTGGTGGTGATGGTTTTTAAGGTTCAAGAGGAAATAAGGAGAGAAAGAAGAAGAAGAAGAAGAAGAAGAAGAAGAAAAAAGAAGAATAAGAAGAAGGGGGTGGGGGTGGGTTTTGGCTGACTTGAGGAAAGAGGGAGGAAAGAGAGTGAGGGGAGTTCTCCTTGGGGTTAGGGCCGGCTACCTAGGGGGTGTGTGGTGTCCTTAAGTAGAGCAAATATAGGGTTGTGATAGGGCGAGTTTGAAATAAGGGCTAGGATTAGATGTAGGGTGAATAGCATCATGCAATGGGAGAGAGAGTGAGATGTAACCGATCACATGACCAAGAGGGTAGGTTTCTTTATTAGAAATGCTCCAATAGGATGTTGATACCTTCCTACCTTTTACACTTAGGTCCTTGATAGTTATGGATTTTACAAAAATAGGAATTTGGATTGGATGATGGTGGGAATCATGTTTGGTGTTGAATAGAGGGAAAAATTGGTGTGTGGTATTTTATATGAGTCAAGATGGTGTGTGAGGGTTTGAATTGGAGTTTGGTATAGTTTTGGGCTAGGTTGAGTCGGTTGCCCCAAATTAAATAAAACTTGAGCCATTTGTGTTCTAAAACAAATTAGAAGTGCATGGGATCTAAATTGGAGGTGACACAAGTGTCATGGACGTAGGAGACTCGGAATAGATTATCATCAAATATTGTATTACAAGAATTGGGTCAAGGTTGTATCTCCAATTTTGATTGGAATGGCATAGGTGTGAAGTTTAGGTTTAAAAATAAGATATTGTTGGACAAATATTGTGCGATTAAAATGAAGCCCAAGAGAGGGTATTTATGAGTGACACAAGGGTCAAAATTGGAGATTGGCTTGTCTAGGTTAAGGGTATGAATTTTTTTGGAAGGTAAAGACTAGCATTGTGCTATATTGTAGCACGGTAAGGTGCACCTAGTGTTACAAATATAAATAGGTTTTTATTAGACCCTATTTTTTAGCCATATTTGAATCCAAATTAACCCTAATCTCTTGCTACACTATGTATACCTAAAATTTGGTTAAGGGGGTTTATATCTTACCTACCTTATAAGAATTTCGTCCTCTGAATTTCTAAAAGGTAGGGCGTGATCTAGAAATAAATAAATCATTATTAAAGATAA
Organism: Iris macrosiphon; assembly: GCA_036927795.1. Classification (NCBI taxonomy): domain Eukaryota; kingdom Viridiplantae; phylum Streptophyta; class Magnoliopsida; order Asparagales; family Iridaceae; genus Iris; species Iris macrosiphon. The sequence continues at coordinate 83,622,934 of JAYESA010000008.1, forward strand.
TATATTAAAAGAAATTTTGCCAATTGAGTCGAGCGCGTGAGGATACCATCGGCGAGTATCGTCCATCTCGTCTCATGGGTAGACTCGTCGAAAGAATAATGCTTCCAAGTGATTCGAACTAGTTGGATAGTCTCACTTTTCAACATATTCTCACGATGGCCCAAAAATTTAAGCTGATCTGAATGATAGTCTGCACTCTCAAACAATCTCACCAAAAGTTGTCCAAGTTTCAAAACTAAATTACGATATTCGATTGTGATATCGCCACTCGTTCTTACGAAGACCGTTCTCTGACCCAAAGAAAAGACTTATGCCAAAGACAAGAGATAAAAAAGTAAAAAGGTAGGAGTATGCAACACACAAGAAGAACTTCAATAAAGCATGAAAAAATAAAAGGTAAAGGATGGAAAGGCAAGTGAACTAGACAAGAAGCAATAGCAAAACTTGTTGTCGCACCAAAAGCTTGATATGAATATTAACCATGCAAGAGTAAGAATCAAATAAAATTAAATCGAATATTTACCAATATAGAGGAGAATGTTGCAATGGTTACCTGCAATTACTCCCAAAATTTTGTAGCATTGGTCCTACTATTGATAGTGCCGATTCGGCCAATGCTGCATGCTTCGTTGAAACTGGAGAGCCCGAACCATGGGTTATAAACTCATCTGGTCTCCTGTCGGAGCTACTACTGCCCTGTCGTGCTGTGAACACTCTACTTCTCGGTGACATGGACCTCCATATATTGTAGAAGCATAAAAAATACGCTGGAGAATTATACACGTAAAACCCCCAACATACATGAAGCACATGTAAAACAGAGCTTCAGTGCTGTGTGGCATAAAACATGACTTCAGAGATGCCCGCGTAAAGCAGCACTTCAAGGCTATTTTGGCATAAAAGGTTGCTATGCCTCCCTACAGCGTTAAATACGTTTGTCTTTAATGCAACATAAAGTCATACGAGGAACTCTTCGTATTTCTCGAATGAATCTGTCAGACAGAACAGTGAACCTGACTCCTGATAAAAGTACTGTACTACGATCGAGAGGACGGCTGTAATGATGATTCTGCATAGAGGCCCAGTCTGTCGTTTAGTGACATATCCTTGATACAAGTTTTTTTTACGCATTCAAGGAATACGCTACCTATTCTACATAGGCAGAGACGAGCTTTTACACTCAAGATAAGACAAAATCAGACGCCACGTCAAAAGCTGTCACGCCCCAGTCCCAAAATACATAGGACTAGGACACGTAAGCATGCCAGCCGTATGGATATGGCAACTCTAATATATAGAAACCATAACCCATACGTACGCTGTAATATGAATATCAAATCCACAAGTGGTATAAAATGTATCACAAGTCACAGGGTAATCTCTAAATCTCATCCACAGAAAATTAATATAAATAAATAACCAACGTCTATATAACTAGATCTCAATAAGAAGTATCTAAAGATGACAGTCGGATGGAAACAAATATACTACCAACTCGAATATAAGAGAAAATATAATATAAGTACACCTCAACAAACACAATATAAGAATACCAGCTAACAATCACGGGCTCGAAGAGAAGACATCCTCAAAATATATGTAACCATCTGAATCTGCACCCCTGCGAATACTCAAGAACAGCGACACCTGGAAGGGCCAGGTCCTCAGAGGGAACGTAACAAGATACATAGAAGCAAGCCAATTTGAATATAGTAAACATGCATAATATTTAAAAATATATAAGTACGTTGTACAAGACAATCTATATGAATGCAAATAAGGACAACTTTTCGACGTATGGGCAAGGGTAGGCTACTCGATCTACCTCACAACTCACACACTCGTCAGTGGACATCAGAAATCGACATACCGCGGGGGTAGCGACCAGCGAGACTCCAAAAATTGACATACCGTGGGGGTAGCGACCAGCACGACACACGCCCGTAGTGCGAGCTATATACTATGGTTTACTAGAGTGGTTAAAAGCCCATACGCCTAATGATTGTCCTCTCATGATACTAAGTGTCAAGTGTGTGTCAACATATCTAATATATAGTAATGACTAAAAGGAACTACACATGCAATAAATAAACAAAAATGCAATAAATATACAGAAATATACTAAGCATGCAAACTACTGTAAGCAATTTGACAAGATATCTTGCCTGATTTGAAAAAGAATGAAGTCCCAACTCAAGGCGTCGTCCGATCTACCCGTCACATAAATTAAATAAGTTAGGTTACAAAAGTGGGTGAATAGGTTCCTCCATTTTAATCTATTTTAATTCTAAATAAAATAACCTAAAATAGTATTTTAATCTTATTATAATCTAATTTTATTGTTAAGCTCTAATTTTGGTCCAGAGAAAGTCAACTTTAAGAATTTGTGATCCGTAGCACGCAAATCGAGGCAATTCGTTGACCAAAAGTCAACTGACTCAAATCCTGGATTTGTGTATGGAATTCTATATATTTTAATGCTACATGAACACTAGAATAGACGGTTTCATAAAATCATAAGTCAGTAAAGAGTTATGGCCACAAGGGCGCACAGATGACAGTTTTTGGTGATTTTCTATTTACGTCTACGTTGCACAAATTTTACAGTAGAATAAATTTCTATTTTAAATTCTGTAAAAATTCTTTTCTGGAATTTTATCATGTCAACTTTCCGAAACTTTAAACGGTTTGTAATTCCGAGTTTGGGATCTCCCAAAATCTCGAAAATACCAAAACGCGTCTGATTTCGGACAGCTAGCACTTTTATAATTTTCTGGAAAAATAGGTTCTGAAATTATTAAAATAATTTATATATTTAGAAAACTAACCTTGATATGGTTCTAACAAAAAAAACTGGAGTACGTTTGGAGTCCGGAGCTAGGAGATATCGTCTTTTTAAGTCGTCATAACATACTAGAAAATGAGGCTGAATTTATGACGAATTTTGACTCTTTTTGGACGAAAAAGAGATGAATTTGGGGAAAAAAAAAATGAAGGATGAGGTATTTATAATGGTGGAGACTACTTAATTGAATACGAGTTGGATTGGCTAATTTGAATATGAATAGGATCAGTTTAAATAAGGATAGGATAAGCATGAAGTTACTTTCCTAGTAGGCTTAGGATTTGAATTAATTTAAAAATAGAGTTTATGTTTATCTCAATAATTTATAATCTTAAATAGAATTAAAGATAATACAAATAATTTATATATAATCTTATTAATACATATTAACACTAAATTAGCATCTATCTAATATTAAGACTATATATAACCAAATAAATTCTAATTAATTTCAAAAATCTAAATAAATTTCTTAAAATTCTAAATAAATTATAGAAAAAAATATAATTAAATATTTTAACCTAAAATAAATATTTGGTAGGAATAACATGTAAGTATGGTCTCAAAGTAAATCATAGAAGTCCTAAAAATTTACGTTCCCTATATTTTAATTACCTAAAAATTGTAGAAAAAATCTTTAAAAATCTAAAAAAACCTAAAATGATTCTAAATAAATATTTATATAAGTAAATATATCAAGAAATTTATTTGCTAATTAACTAAGAGAATAGTCTAAAGAAATTCAATATCTATAATAAATATAATAATATAAAATATACACAAAATATCTATTTTGGGTGAGGGGGTTTACAAAAGTTGTTTCTCATGCAGAGCTCGAGGCATATCTCGGCATTTAATGCACGAGATTGAGGCATATCTCTGCATTTAATGCATGAGATTTGGTTCTATCCTTTATAATTTTGTCATGACTGGGAGAGCTAAAACTAGGCCTAATACACTTACATCACCATTCTGACATTTTACGCCAACCAGACTATTTTCAATCATAGGAGCACGCCGTATGCTATCTCCTCGAAATATGCCAACCAGGCTATTTTCAACTATAGGAGCACGCCGTATGCTATCTCCTCGAAATACGCCAACTCAGGCTATATTTGCAAAGATACGTGATAAGGTTATTTGGCCCAGAATACGCTCAAGACCTCAGTCAAGAAGGATAATTGGCTATTTTTACGCTGGTTATCTATTATTCATGCAGCCTTAAGTTTTACGCGCTATTTGGCTTTTACACCAATAAGACAGCTATTTGGCTTTTACGCCAACAAGACAGCTATTTGGCTTTTACGTCAACAAGACATCTATTTGGCTTTTACGCCAACAAGACAGTTATTTGGCTTTTATGCCAACCATTTTTTACGCGAGTGGCAGTTACCTACGTGGCTTGCATGCCGTGATCTTCGAGAAGCAGTTATACGCGTTACCTCATAATGGGACACGCGTCATACGCGAATTCAGGAGATCATTCAGACATAGGTAGCAGTTATTGTAACCGCCACGTAAAGAGTGCCACTCTCTTCACAGTTTGGCTTCTTTGCCGACTGGACAGTTACTGTGACTGAGCTCTATAAATAGAGACCTCCGGTCACAGGAGATAGGGTAGAAAAAGGAAGAGACCAAGATCAGAGATCGAATCAAAAGAGAGAGAGAGCATAAAACAGACAGTGTTGGTTGACAGCTTAATCCCACTTGCAATCTTTGAAGCTTCTTCTTCTTCTACAGCACTTCTTCATCATCGTGTGGTCCAAGGGACAAAGTGATCGACCGCAGATCAGACTCCTATAGCAATATTTCCCCAGAATCATTTTTTTTGTACTTAACATCCTCGTATAGGATTAATTGTACTATTTTTTCTTGTTTGTAAACAAAGAAAGGGTTTCGTATAAACCTAGTTTTATTTTTTTGTTTATCATCAAACACATATCAAACATTAGTTGTTCAACCAATAACAGTTCCTTTGATCATGTCCCTTCTTCCCGCAATACTCGTATACCACTGGTAAAATCTCTCGGTGCTGATATTGTTGTATTTGATAATGCTGGGTTCCTTGAAATTATGTTGATATGGATACTACTAGTAGCTTGCTAAATCTGTATTGTGCTGCAATGTGATCAGCACCTCCACAAAGTAAGCACTGGTTGTTCACCCGATGATACTCTACTTGAAGGTGTCCTGACTTACCGCATAAAGTACAATAGGCAGGAGCAATCTGCTGGGGTTGGTGGAAATAATGCGTCGATCCTGGTATTGAGTCCATAGCAGTCTGTGTTGTCGGAAATAGTGATAATCCTCCAATGAGTCGCTTCTGCTCCTCTTCGTCTCTTATCTTTCTCAAGATATTCTCCTAGTTTTTGGCTGTATCCAATACGGCCTCAAAACTAGTAATTTGCTGAATTGGTATGTATGGCTGAAGCTCCAAGCTGAGTCCTCCCTCAAATTTATATGCTCGTTCTATCTCTGTCGACACTATGGAAGGTACAAATTTACTAAGCCGATAAAACTCTGCTGAATACTCTCCCACAGTACGGTCGCCCTGTTTTAGGTTGGTGAATTCTTCTCGTAGCATATGTCTGGCCGGAGAGGAAAATAATTTCCTCTTGAACTTTTCCATAAAAGTGTCCCAAGTGATATGTGAGGTGAGTCCCTGCTATGTTGTACTCCACCAATCATATCCTTAAGCTGGATGTGAACTGCTGAAACACGTTTCTCTAGAGGTATCTGAGCTGCCTCTAATAGAATTGTCTGTCGTAAGTGCATCCTCTGTGTCGTTGAAGGTAGGAGGGTTAAGTTGTTGGAAGGTTATCACACAATTGAGACGTTGGCATTGGGCCATCCTCTCAATTGCTGCTAGTGTCATCGTCCGAGAATTCTCTATTCCTTGTTGTAGGAGGTCAATCTAACGTTGCTGCATTTCCATAATCCTCTGCAGCATCGTCATCGTAGCCATCAAGTAGCCATTAATGGCTTGCTGCTGTTGTGCAGGTGCCAGTGATGATCCTGCCTGCATTTAAGCCTGTGTGTGCGCTATTGCTGGGGCACGAGTATCCATCTCTCGAAATAAAAAAGAGATGAGAAGGATCAAAAATAATTATAAGAATCCAATGGTATGCGATAAGTGAAAGATATGTGGGAAAATCAAGAACGGGCAAGATATTTCAAGGAAGTTTCCAAATTCAGTTTATGGATTGAGATCCTAACACACAACAAATCTCAAAACAAGACCTGCATGGGCCACCACAAAAACTATGTCACGCCCCAGTCCCAAAATACGCGGGACTGAGCCACGTGACAATGGACAACTACGTCTACCGTAGACTCTTGCCCAACGGTAAATGTATAAGCTGTCTATAGTTGGGTATTCTAGCATGCATATCCTTTGGTTGGCCTATTACTATATCTCAATCCACAAGGGTAATGAAAGCAAGACAGAACATATAATACTAAAGTTGGCCACCCGATAGCATTTATGGTCGAATATGTCCGAGGCACAAGAACATAGGCATATAAAAACTAAACTCATAAGAGTATAATACCATGGGAAGAACATATCGCTTCTCATGAAAAGATACGAAAAGTAAATACGAAAGATAAAGATAACGATACGAGGTAAAGGTACCCACGGCTGCACGGATATTGGTGCCTCAACCTGACTCCTTGGTGGCGTCGTAGCTGGATCAATCCTCTGTCACTCACTTTCCTGAATCCTGGATACACAAATCCAGCCCATCAATTCGGGGAGAGCGAGGGTCCAAAGGAAGCTACAATCATAACAGTACATCAAATACAAATATATACATAGGTATGTAACTAAATCCATCATATCAATTAAATTATAACAAGAGCAAGATACAATAAGGAATGGGTATGAAGTAAATACAATGTACTAAAGACATGAGTTAAGAGATTTGGTAGGAAGTTCATACCCGCGTGCAGATATGCCTGCATATGAGTTACATAAAAATAATACATATACACATAATGACGGTAGATAAGAGAACATCCAAGTATTGCAGTGAGACACCAAAGTGCAAACATCAAAGGTAATATTGTTATCACAAAATAATAAAATCAAGCCATTCTAAAGATACAAGTCAAGCAAGTTGTTCTAGAATACAAGTCAACAAGCTGTTCCAAGTCAAGTCAAGCAAGCTGTTCCAAATCAAGTTAAGCTAGATGTTCCGAATTTAAACTAAAAGTTTCCAAAAATTCTGGTAGAGTCTCATTTGAAATTTCTATGTTTCCAAACCTACAATCATACCACTTTACATAATATTTTACCCTATGTCCAATCCACGTCTACGGCACAACCCGCCGGACTCACTAATATATCTACAATATAACCATCAATGGTGCAACCCACCAGATACACAACAATATCTCAAATATCATCTATGGCTATACAATTGTCACGACCCGCACCCAGTTTAGGGGCACGAGTGCGTGGGTACGTCCAACCTACGTCGCAGCATCGGCGGTAGAACGCTGTCTAGGTCATGTAACTATCTAATCAAACTCACGTGAATACCCAACTCCATAAGGAGACGTGGATATCATAAAATAATGCTAGAAATACTCAATCACATAAACTAAAGCACGATGAGATATCAAGGCAAGCAAGAAATACAAGACAAGTCTAACGACAAAATAATCATACCTGCAATCATTAACTTCCAATCCCCAAGTGTGTCAGAAACCAGTCTACTAAGGTCACAGTCTGGAAAAATATTTTCCAGTCAGGAAGGAGCAAAGTACATCTCTAAATAGCAGTTCTATATTAATGATATAAACTATGTAGCAGTTCTAGATGGAAATATACGAGAAGCATGTATAGGTACGAGAAATAAAAGAAATACTGGAAATACTGTAAGTAAATGCAGGAGAAGAAACAATATGTGCATGAGCAAGAACCTATGACTAAGTGTATGAGTACTAGCTTTAACATGTGATCGACTTGGGAACTTGATCAGGCTGGTTACATATAATTAGCTATGATTCTTGTAAGGTCAGGCTAACCGTTGGTTAGCTATGATGCATGTAGAGGTCAGGCTAATCACACGTAACAGCTATGAAGCATATAAATGGTCAGGCCGCACCCGACGTGAGATGTGGGGTGAGCTATGATGCATGTAGAGTTGGGTATGATCACATATCTATACTAAAATACTCCCCTCCCCCGACTGGTATAGTAGATCCAATCATGGTACGCTATGGCACGGGATTCCCTAGGGAGGTAGCAAGTCTCCCCGGGAATCAGTGTCTGTACATGCACAAGATAACAAGGAAACAAATCTTGTACAAGCTACACCATGAATAAGGAATAACATCTCATGACGAGATCCGTGTATACCAATCCGTGTAACCAACGTGTCAAGAGCATGTATATCTACACTAGATACAGTGAACATAGGAGATATCATAAATTAGAAACTAATCAGAGAATGTACTCGCCTTGGGTCCTTAGCTGTCAATACCAATGTCCTGTCCCAGAGTATCGTCTGGAGAATCCGACAGTCCTATAAACTATCACGACCCATACCCGATGTAAGGATACTAGTCGGAAACAACGCCCAGCCTACGCCATAGAATCGGCGGTAGAACGCTGTCTAGATAGTCTATCTAAAGTAATGAACCACCAATAATGATAGAATACTCAATCACAGAACTAAGATAGAATGAGCACGAATCAGATAAGAATAGAATAGTCATCATACAACTCATGAGCTTAAAATAATACACCAATGAGTCTGAAGAGTAACAAATAAGCTGGAGACAAATACAGTACAAAAGAATACTATCATACTACAAAGCTACACTCCAGGGTCAACTGTCTCAGTTGGGATAAGTCTCTCTTGAGCCAGGGTCTCTGAATCTAAACCCACAACATCCTGGGGTCCATAATAGGTAGGGTACTCCTCAGTGTCATCTGGAAAAATATATCCAGTCAGGAAAGGAGCAGAGTACATCTCTAACAGCAGTTCTAATCCATGATAAAAACTATGTAACAGTAAATAGCTGTGGATAAACAAGATGCACAATAGATACAAGAGATATATAGACAATAAGGAAATACTGGAAATAAATACAATAATGAACAATATGCCAATGAAACAATAATACTAATGACTAAGTGTGTGAGTACTAGCTTAACATGTGATCGGCTTGGGCAAGATACAATGCGGCCTGGCTAATCATACGTGCGGTGCATGATCAACACTATTCGCTTACCAATACTTTATTCAATAGGGATTTGATCATATATCTATACTAATACTCCTCACCCCCAACTGGTATAATAGATCCAACCACGGTATGCTATGGCACTAGATTCTCCAAGAAGAGAGCGACTCCTCCCGAAAATCGGTGTCTGTACATGTACAAGATAACCAATGAAACAATACTTGCACCATATACACCATATACCAAGGAATAACATCTCATGAGGAGATCCGGATATACCAATCCGTGTAACCATAGTGTCAAGAGAAACATGTATATCTATACTAGATACAACGAACATAGAGGATATCATAAATGAGAAACTATCAGAGAATGTACTCGCCTGAAGTCCAAAGAACAGTCTCACAGATGTCTGACTCGGTACCTCGAAGACCTAGATATAGAATACCACATTAATACAAGGTCCCGGAAAGAGAACAAGTCAAACTAGTCAACTTCTAGGTCAATAAATCAATTCTAAGTTAAAAGTCAACTATGGTCAACTCTAAAGTCAACTAAAGTCAAACATGGTCAAACCAAGGTCATCCTCACAAGACATCTATACAAATAATATAGAAAATAAAATACAACAATTTAGGAATCAAAATTAGATCCCACTAGATACCCACACAAAGTATACTAATAATACAATTAATGCACACTCTAAATAATGTATATACAAACCAATATTTATACAAATAAAATAATATATTATTATTAGTATTATACCTCACAAAACACCTATATATATACATATATATATATACAAATATAATATATAATATATAAATTAAATCTGCCAAATCGTCACTGAAAACAGTGAGCTGAAAATACAATTTAAATAAAACAGCTTATAGTGACAGTCTCAACTGTCACAGAAAATCTGTCGCAGAAACTCTATATATAAACCATTGCTGATTCGGATCGCTGACAGTTAAAACTGTCGCAGAAACTGTCGCGGAAACTGCTGCTTAATAAACCCGCCCACTGCATTTAATGACAGAACTGTCATTAAATGCTCTATTAATGCTACAGTGGCTGCTATTTTAATGACAGGATTCTGTCATTAAATGCCCTGTCGCCAAAGCTATATATATATAATCTATATATTAATAACTATAAATCAATATAAATAAATATATATATATACATATATAAAACAATTTAATAAATATATATACTTATATATATATACACATAAACTTGCACATTAAAATATTAATAATTACTAAACACAATGTACATATTAATGTACATATTTTACATGGCTAGAAGCACACATAAAAATACATTCATTAATATCCAAATAATTACATAATAATTATAAATAATATAATTACACATTTAAACACATAAATATATTTTATAAAACATTTATGTATAATTTATTTTAATAACAAGTAGTAACATATATAATTGTATGCAAGAAAGCTACATACATATATTTATACACCACTTTAGAACACATAAAAATATTTATAGATCTATACCACAATAAATACCATAATAAATACACCAAAATAATATATAATATCTATATATATTTACTAATTATAAATGAAGAATTTAAAGCATAAATAATTAGATCTACACATAAACACACCAAATTGGAGAGTATCACACCGTATCCCACTAGATCTAGGATACGCATGTGACACGAGTCCAACACACAACCAATTGCACCCCGAAGGACACAAAAATGTCACAAATAATATTTATGAATAAATCAAAGTGTCAAAAGTAGATCTATGTGTCCGTGTCAAAATACGACATGTACAAAGCCCCGTGTCGGAGGGAAAACCCCCAAAATAACACGTATCACCAAATAGTTGGGATACGAACCACATGTACCCAATATGGACACGACACAAGCCCCAAACACATAATCACATGCCCAATTGATCTATATGATCAATTGACACACACAACAAAATGTAAATTCGGAATTCCAACAAAATTGACACAAAAAATACCATAACTTTCTCCATGGGTCTCCTATGAACATAAAACAAAGTACTATGGGTAGTACATACATATGGGTTGATTTTACATGATTAAATCTCAGATTTAGAAGCTATTTTAATGGAAAAAACTGAATTATACCTATTGGGAGATGGATTTCCAATGAAACCTCCAATTGAGATGAACTTGCTTCCAAATTGTAGATCCTTGCTCCTCTTTGTAGATCCTTGATTCCTCCTTCTAGATCCTTGCTTCTCAACTTTCTAATTGTGAATTGGGAAGAATTTGGGATGAATTTGGGATGAATTTGGTGGGAAATTGGAATAGAAATGGAGGGAATTTGGGAGTGAAAAATTCTAGATCTAGATTTGGAATGAGAATGAGAGGAGAGAGAAATTCCCCCCTCTAATATAGGCCGGCCATGCCCCCTTCCCCAAAAAATTATAAAATATCCAATGTACTCCTTGGGGCCTCTCATGAAGAAATAATTAAGGAAGGAAGCTTCTAGTCTAATCACTTAATTAATTTAATCCATCTCCTTAACTATGGGCTTTCTAAATGGGCCAAATCTAACTATTTAATTCATGTTGGTCCATGGGTCCAAACTAAAATAGTTGGGTCTACTAAAATAAGTCCAAAATAATTAAATAACATCCAACAATAATTAAATAATACAACAAAAATTATTTATCATGCACAATATTTATCTAAATAGGAAATTACTAAAATACCCTTTTTCCTAAAATATGGTAGTGACAAGTCTACCCTCCTTAAAATAATTTTGTCCTCAAAATTTAAAGATGAAAACTACCCCCAGAAAATCACAGAACAGAACTAAAGAATCACAACTAACTAATGAACAAAACATAACAATGAACAGAACATAGCTAGAGAATAACATACCTCAAGGTACAAACAAATATGGATAACGCTCTCGCATGTCATCCTCTCTCTCCCAGGTAGACTCCCCCGGAGAGTGATGCCTCCATGCGATACGTACCAAAGGAATAGTCTGGTTCCTCAGCACCTTTTCTCTCCGATCCAGAATCTCAACTGGCTGCTCTGGATAGCTAAGAGTAGGGCCCACCTCTATCTCTGAGTGATCCAATACATGACTAGGATCTGCCACGTATCGTCTCAACTGCGACACATGAAATACGTTGTGCACTCCCTCCAATGCAGGTGGCAAGTCTAGTCTATAAGCAACTACACCGACCCTCTCTAGAATAGTGAAAGGTCCGATGAATCGCGGACTAAGCTTTCCGCCTCCACCGAAGCGAATCGTGTCTCGTGTCGGAGAAATCCTCAGAAACACCAAACCACCCACCTAGAACAAAACACCATCTTAAGAACTTAATCTATAACAAACAAGAACAAGCACAAACAAAATCTAAACTATACCTCAAACTCCAAAGGTCTTCGATGGCTATCGGCCCAATGCCGCTGTCTGTCCTGCGCCACTCGAAGTCTGTCTCTGATCAACTGAACCTTCTCCGCTGTATCCACAACCATCTCTGGCCCAAACAAAACTCTCTCTCCAACATCGTCCCAAGACAAAGGAGTACGACACCTCCGACCATATAGAGCTTCAAAAGGTGACATCTCTATACTGGCCTGGTAACTGTTGTTGTAAACAAACTCTACCAAATGGAGATGGTCCTCCCAAGAACCCCCGAAATCTAGTACACAAGTGCGCAACATATCCTCGAGAGTCTGGATAGTCCTCTCTGACTGCCCATCTGTCTGGGGATGATATACAGTACTGAACTTGAGCTGAGTGCCCAAACTCTCCTGCAAACTCCTCCAGAAATGAGAAGTGAAACGACTATCCCGATCTGAGACTATGCTGACGGGAACTCCATGTATCCTAACGATCTTCCTCACATACATCTCTGCCAGCTTCTCCGTAGACAAACCCACCTTGAAAGGCAAAAAGTGGGCCAACTTGGTCAACCTATCAACAATGACCCAAATCGCGTCTTTCCCTCCTGGAGATCGTGGAAGTCCGGACACAATATCACTTGTATCAGATGCTACACTAACACACAATAGAAATACACTGGCCTCAGGGCTATGCCAGGCATGGCTCTAGTCAACTAGGGTCATATAGTAGGGATACGTATATAAATACACATTTACACTCAAGGTATATACCAATAAAAATGTATATAATATATATATATATAAGTGTCTCTTAGTAATTGTACAAAAATACGTATTTGTGTATACACACTAATAGATGTATATAAATATAAAGTTTTATAAAATACATATTTGTATATATATATATCAATCAAACATTTTATATATATATATAACTAATCAAAGAATGTATATAATGCCACCCTCCTCAAGGTGATCTCAAATGAAATAGCAGTTAGTTCCAATGGGTCTGGAGCAGTCCAAATAGCTAGAAACTATATAAAGAAGTCCAAGATCGGAGTTCGGTACGAAAATCGAGATAAGGATACCAGGCTAATAGGGGAAAGGGTCGTTTGTTTGTAATTAAGGTAACACCTTAATTTAATGAAAATCATTCGAATTTATTTTGAACAATAATTACAAATAAAAGTTTATTTATAAAAATCTAGAATTTATGTAAAAGCCATCATATATTTTTACATCTATAGTAAAAATTGGTTACCAGCCCAATTAAACAAATTTTGATCTTATTTTTATTATTGAAACTATATTTTTAATTAATAATATAAATCCCCAAAAATTATTATATTTTACATAATCAAAATCCTTATATTTATTACTAAACTAAATTTTACACATAATAATTAACTAAATTCATACATTAAAATCAATAAAATTAATTATATTTTATTTACTAAACTAATTAGAAATTAACTAATTGATTAAGAAATTACTAACTGATTACAAATAACTACTGATTAATAAATTAATACTGATTAATAACTTAATTAATTAATTAATAAATAATTAACTGATTAATTATAACTAATATAAATTAACTACTGATCACTACTAAACTAAACTAATATAATTATACTAATTGATTAATTAATTAACCACTAATCTAATTAACTAATTAATTTATTATATATAACTAACTGATTAACAAATAATTAACTACTGCCTCTGAAACGAAAAAAGAAAGAGGGAAAGAGGGACTCACGTAGGGGAGGGGTTTTTTCGGCGTCGGCGCGGTGGGGTCTCGCCGGGGTCGGCCGGCAAGGCGTCGCGGTGGTCGACGTTCTTCTCGGCGGCGGCGGTGGAACTCGAGAGCGGTCGAAGACCTAGGCGGTGGATCCAAGCCAGAGCAGCACAGGACGGTGGCGACGACGTCGGCTCCGGTGAGGAAAGCGGCGGCGAAGCTCCGCTCGACGGAGGCGGCCACGGCTCGACGGAGGAGGAGGTCCCAGTCGCCGGCGGCAGCGGGATCTAGGTTAGGGTTTGGGTTCTGTGTCGGGGTGGATCGTGTCCGAGGCTGGACACGATGGTGGTGTTGTGGTATTGGGGGTGGACGTGTCCGGGTGTTGGACACAGAAATGATGTACTGTGGTAGGGATGTGTCCAGATGGTGGACACGAGGATGATATTTGCTGTGGTGGAGGTGGATGTGTCCGGGTGTGTCGGATACGAAAATCTGATTATAATATTATAACCGGACACAGGAAATAAATGAATACGATAGGACACCCGGGGTCAGACCCGAGGCCAACACGGCTGACACGGTAATGCTGGACACACGGACACGAGCACAAAAAAATAGTGATGGCTTGATGGCTTGTGGGAATTTGTGAGGGCTAGCTAGGGTTTCTTGGGAATGGTGATGAGAAACTTAAATAGGGAAAGAGGGTGTGGGATAAAGGGTGAGGATTGGCCCAAATAATGAATGGCCCAGATTATATATAAATGGGTTCTTCATGTGGGAATGAGGGTGGCTAGTTAATGGGAAATGGCAAACTTGTAAAATTTTAAAAGAAAAGATTATAATTTCAGAAAATATTTTAGGAAAGCTAACTGATTCCCAATTAGCTACTAGTTAATCCATATTGCAAAAATTTTAGAAAGTATGAAATTTATTTATTTACTATCCCAATAAATATAAAATTTATTATATTTTATCAACTAGTCCTTCAAATAAATTTTTATTTAAAACAATAATTTTATGATTCAAGCCAATAAATATTCGAAGCTAGAGTATTATATATATATATCATTATTTATCTATTTAGTTTATAAGAAAGCAACATTTAGGAAAAATGATTTTTATAAAAGATTTTAAATCACCTTCCAAAATCAAACATTGTTCGAAAATCTAATACTAAAAATTCAAGGAGAAAATAATTTATAAACTTGATATTTAAAATAAATTAAAAATATAATTATTTCGTAAATTTGGAAATCGGAGGTTACAAGTCTACCCACCTTAGAAAAATTTCGTCCTCGAAATTTAAGGTCCTCAATAATTGCATTTACACATTGTATTGTTTCTATCAAAATTTAAATTTCAAACCAAATAATCATGAAGTAATTCCATATTGCTATTTCACAACCTTTCAAAAATTTATAACATCATATTCCTGAAAATCTTCAAGTTTAAAATCAAATTCAAATTTTTATCATAATCTCCTCCAAATTTAAGTTCGTATCTAAATACTCAAGGATTTTAATATCCAATCCTCCAATTGAATTCCAATCAATGTATATTTATAAAAATCGTATCCCAAAATTTAATTTTTAAACACTAATTCATCAATCCTCTTACTCCTCTAACTCAAATTCAATTGATGCTTATTCAATCTAAATTCCCATCCTGAGAATTAAATTCAACACTATTCCATTAGCAATTTTATTTCCTGATTTCCTTTTTCCTCAAAATACTCAACAATGCGATATTTACGGAATCTTCAATACAACATTCATAATATAAATTTTCTACCTTGCAATCAATTAGATATAATGATAATTTCCTAAATTTCTCAAATTTTTAATAACCAATTCAATCATATCAAGACCTTCCTAAAATTAATAAATCCTAAATTTTGCCCTGTGAATTTCTTAACTCTCTATTTAAGTTAATATTTATCCTCGAATTTCAATCAACCTCGATTCTCGTACAATCAATGATCCATCACCTCTGTTATAACAACCCCTTAATTCTTTATTTAAATTAATGCTCATCCATAATTTAATCATCTTGTCTATTTTTGTTAGTCATAACCTTGTCATAGATCTTTGCTATGGTCAAAACCCTAATGATCATGGTTTAAGAAAATTCTACCTACAGCCATGCAATTTAAGAAAATATAGGTCATGTGTCTTTGGTCATGGTATTTCAGTCTCTGTTAGGGTGTACTACTAGTTATATTCTAACAAAAAATCATGCATACGAACTACAGTATTAGAAGATCAATCAATCGAAATACGGAAGAATGAATCATTAGGAGGGAAAGAAAGAACCTGCTAACGTATTACTTGCGGTATCTGCTATCTCTAACAAACACTTAGCTCTAGCACATTCACTAACTAATTTTCTATTCCTGTACACTGGTACCCATCTCAACTAATCATTAATCCATACGATCCATGAATATATCTGTATTGCACACACCTGTCTATTAATGCCAAAATCTGATGCCAAGAATCTCTAATATAACCATGATTCAATAATGCATCTAAGTTGATACCCCTATCTCTTTAGTACCATACCTGCTATCGGTTCTCGTTCCTACTACAATTGTCCATACTAGTCGTTCTTATCACTCAAATATACGTCAAGAGCAACACCATACTAAATACTGCTCTTTCCAATACAATTTTAGATGGACACCCAAGTCAGTCTGCGGTGCCATCTCAATCATGCTCAAGTCACCAGATCCTTACACATGTATATCATCTACTCATATATTAATATTCATATCTCTCATCTACCATAAAATTAATCCTCAAAATAATCGTCAAGGTTTAACTTCTCGAACAACTTTAAAATAAAATGCATATACCTCCTCAAAGTCAGATACTCAACATCGAAATAAAATTTAATCACTCCAAAATCTTTGTAGCCTTAACCATGTTTATTGAATTTATATTTGAAATCCTCAAAAATTTAATGACGTAACCTCAACTCCTCAATTATTCTAAAAATAAAATTTTATTTCCACATTTTAATTTATAACTCCACAAATGTACATATCAGTGCTCACGGTCTCTGATACTCAAGGTGCACTCAATACATCTAGTGTCTATAACTGTGTACTAAAATTGTACTACCTGAATCACTTGCACCATTATCTCCATTGATCAAAGTTATCATCACCTGTAATTTTTTTCATGATTTTCAATTTATGTCAACTGGTATATCATCTAATTATCATTATACAGGGTGCTTACTGTTATTAACGTCATTCTTGACAAATCCTCGATATATAATCATTAGCACTCTTGGTATTATATCGCAAGCTTCATTATTGTATCATCTCCTCAAACTTATTAGAACTCATGATTAGCTGTACCTTCTATAACACTCATGTTTCTTTACTCTCATGGGCATGCATATGGTTCCTCATCTCCATTGATGTATATGTATTTCCCTTTAACCTTTTACAGCCTGTTAAACTAATCTGTGATACGCCTCACTATTTTCATTACCAATTCCGATATTTCTCTACTCATGACACCTCATTATAACTCCTCATGCATATAAATTTCTTTACTTTTAACATATCTGATATCAATCATCAAATTGAACGTTATGCTCCATTAATCCTTAATATAATTCCTTGATACCTAATTGTTTACATAGATCACTCAATTACATAATCATGATTATCCAGGACGGGTATATTGGCTCTGATACTAACTCTGAGAACTATCACTGATACTCTATGCTCTTCTCCTACTCTCAGTCTCTAATGACACTTATCCCAGAACTATTGTTATAAGGTACTATGCTAAGGTTAACTCTAGGTTAATGCCTACTGCTCACATGTCCAACTAAGAAACACTTACAAACTCACAAGTCACACTCAGTCAAACTAATACAAGACACAACCAAAATTGCAAGTCACTAATTATCATACTAACAAGGATCCTTAAAGAAATAAGGCTCAAAAGAACTGGGTTAAGGACTGAAGGTATCTTTACTGCTAGTAAAGAAAAGAAGCGATGGAACAAAGTCCTGGAATAACAGAAATAGATAAGTCTTGAGATAATACTTTAAGAACCAATTTAAGATACAACCTGATAATCATACACGTCTGTCTGAAATCATGACACTCAGAATCCTCGCCACGCCAGTAAGCATAGATGCGATAAACGATAGGTTCCGTAACTAAGGTATGCAACTCTATAATCATGTCATCGAGAATCCTCGCCACGCCAACCGGTATGGCTGCGAGAGACTCTAAGTTTCATAACTAAGGTATGTACATCCAAGTCAGGTTCCTACGTTCTTGTCACGGCAGCTAATATGGCTGCGATAAACTCTAGGTTCCATAACCAAAGTAGACGTTACCTTTCTCACTGTCCTCATCAATATATGTCATCAGATGATACCGTAAATTTTATCCCGTAAAATTTATCTCAATATGAAATTAACTCAACAACGATACCAAGAATTAAATTTAACAACTGGTTAACAGAAATAAACTCAACAATGATACCAAGATTTTAATTTAATAACTGATCAACAAGAATCAAGTTCAATAACAACAAGCGAGAGCGGACGGAAACAAGGAAAGATTTAAATTAGAAATTATAATAAGATTCTCAAGGGGTCTTCCCAGGAATCTCTCAAGAATTTTTGCGATTGAGTATCCTCTCTCATCCTAGTATCCTATGTCCTATATTCTATCGCAGGCACGCAGTAGTACAACTAAGACGTCGCACTACCACGACATCGCACAACTTGCGAAGTCTGACCTGCATGGGCCACCACTAAAAATGTGTCACGACCCGCACCCAGTTTAGGGGCACGAGTGCGTGGGTACATCCAGCCTACGTCGCAGCATCGGCGGTAGAACGTTGTCTAGGTCATGTAACTATCTAATCAAACTCACGTGAATACCCAACTCCATAAGGAGACGTGGATATCATAAAATAATGCTAGAAATACTCAATCACATAAACTAAAGCACGATGAGATATCAAGGCAAGCAAGAAATACAAGACAAGTCTAACGACAAAATAATCATACCTGCAATCATTAACTTTCAATCCCCAAGTGTGTCAGAAACCAGTCTACTAAGGTCACAGTCTGGAAAAATATTTTTCAGTCAGGAAGGAGCAAAGTACATCTCTAAATAGCAGTTCTATATTAATGATATAAACTATGTAGCAGTTCTAGATAGAAATATACGAGAAGCATGTATAGGTACGAGAAATAAAAGAAATACTGGAAATACTGTAAGTAAATGCAGGAGAAGAAATAATATGTGCATGAGCAAGAACCTATGACTAAGTGTATGAGTACTAGCTTTAACATGTGATCGGCTTGGGAACTTGATCAGGCTGGTTACATGTGATTAGCTATGATTCTTGTAAGTTCAGGCTAACTGTTGGTTAGCTATGATGCATGTAGAGGTCAGGCTAATCACACGTAACAGCTATGAAACATGTAAATGGTCAGGCCGCACCCGACGTGAGATGTGGGGTAAGCTATGATGCATGTAGAGTTGGGTATGATAATATATCTATACTAAAATACTTCCCTCCCTAGACTGGTATAGTAGATCCAATCATGGTATGCTATGGCACGGGATTCCCTAGGGAGGTAGCAAGTCTCCCTGGGAATCAGTGTCTGTACATGCACAAGATAACAAGGAAACAAGTCTTGTACAAGCTACACCATGAATAAGGAATAACATCTCATGACGAGATCCGTGTATACCAATCCGTGTAACCAACGTATCAAGAGCATGTATATCTACACTAGATACAGTGAACATAGGAGATATCATAAATTAGAAACTAATCAGAGAATATACTCGCCTTGGGTCCTTAGCTGTCAATACCAATGTCCTGTCCCAGAGTATCGTCTGGAGAATCCGACAGTCCTATAAACATATAATAATATCACTTGTATCAGATGCTACACTAACACACAATAGAAATACACTGGCCTCAGGGCTATGCCAGGCATGGCTCTAGTCAACTAGGGTCATCTAGTAGGGATACGTATATAAATACACATTTACACTCAAGGTATATACCAATAAAAATGTATATAATATATATATAAGTGTCTCTTAGTAATTGTACAAAAATACGTATTTGTGTATATACACTAATAGATGTATATAAATATATAGTTTTATAAAATACATATTTGTATATATATATCAATCAAACATTTTATATATATATATATAACTAATCAAAGAATGTATATAATGCCACCCTCCTCAAGGTGATCCCAAATAAAATAGCAGTTAGTTTCAATGGGTCCGGAGCAGTCCAAATAGCTAGAAACTATATAAAGAAGTCCAAGATCGGAGTTCGGTACGAAAATCGAGATAAGGATACCAGGCTAATAGGGGAAAGGGTCGTTTGTTTGTAATTAAGGTAACACCTTAATTTAATGAAAATCATTCGAATTTATTTTGAACAATAATTACAAATAAAAGTTTATTTATAAAAATCTAGAATTTATGTAAAAGCCATCATATATTTTTACATCTATAGTAAAAATTGGTTACCAGCCCAATTAAACAAATTTTGATCTTATTTTTATTATTGAAACTATATTTTTAATTAATAATATAAACCCCCAAAAATTATTATATTTTACATAATCAAAATCCTTATATTTATTACTAAACTAAATTTTACACATAATAATTAACTAAATTCATACATTAAAATCAATAAAACTAATTTTATTTTATTTACTAAACTAATTAGAAATTAACTAATTGATTAAGAAATTACTAACTGATTACAAATAACTACTGATTAATAAATTAATACTGATTAATAACTTAATTAATTAATTAATAAATAATTAACTGATTAATTATAACTAATATAAATTAACTACTGATCACTACTAAACTAAACTAATATAATTATACTAATTGATTAATTAATTAACCACTAATCTAATTAACTAATTAATCTATTATATATAACTAACTGATTAACAAATAATTAACTACTGCCTCTGAAACGAAAAAAGAAAGAGGGAAAGAGGGACTCACGTAGGGGAGGGGTTTTTCCGACGTCGGCGCGTTGGGGTCTCGCCGGGGTCGGCCGGCAAGGCGTCGGCGGTGGTCGACGTTCTTCTCGGCGGCGGCGGTGGAACTCGAGAGCGGTCGAAGACCTAGGCGGTAGATCCAAGCCAGAGCAGCACAGGACGGTGGCGACGACGTCGGCTCCGGTGAGGAAAGCGGCGGCGAAGCTCGGCTCGACGGAGGCGGCCACGGCTCGACGGAGGCGACCACGGCTCGACGGAGGAGGAGGTCCCAGTCGCCGGCGGCAGCGGGATCTAGGTTAGGGTTTGGGTTCTGTGTCGGGGTGGATCGTGTCCAAGGCTGGACACGATGGTGGTGTTGTGGTATTGGGGGTGGACGTGTCCGGGTGTTGGACACAGAAATGATGTACTGTGGTAGGGATGTGTCCAGATGGTGGACACGAGGATGATGTTTGCTGTGGTGGAGGTGGATGTGTCCGGGTTTGTCGAACACGAAAATCTGATTGTAATGTTGTAACCGGACACAGGAAATGAATGAATACGATAGGACACCCGGGGTCGGAACCGAGGCCAACACGGCTGACACGGTAATGCTGGACACAAGGACACGAGCACACAAAAATGGTGATGGCTTGATGGCTTGTGGGAATTTGTGAGGGCTAGCTAGGGTTTCTTGGGAATGGTGATGAGAGACTTAAATAGGGAAAGAGGGTGTGGGATAAAGGGTGAGGATTGGCCCAAATAATGAATGGCCCAGATTATATATAAATGGGTTCTTCATGTGGGAATGAGGGTGGCTAGTTAATGGGAAATGACAAACTTGTAAAAATTTAAAAGAAAAGATTATAATTTCAGAAAATATTTTAGGAAAGCTAACTGA
This sequence comes from Iris macrosiphon, assembly GCA_036927795.1. Taxonomy (NCBI): domain Eukaryota; kingdom Viridiplantae; phylum Streptophyta; class Magnoliopsida; order Asparagales; family Iridaceae; genus Iris; species Iris macrosiphon. The sequence continues at coordinate 83,645,020 of JAYESA010000008.1, forward strand.
TTCCCAATTAGCTACTAATTAATCCATATTGCAAAAAATTTAGAAAGTATGAAATTTATTTATTTACTATCCCAATAAATATAAAATTTATTATATTTTATCAACTAGTCCTTCAAATAAATTTTTATTTAAAACAATAATTTTATGATTCAAGCCAATAAATATTCGAAGCTAGAGTATTATATATATATATATATATATATATATATCATTATTTATCTATTTAGTTTATAAGAAAGCGACATTTAGGAAAAATGATTTTTATAAAAGATTTTAAATCACCTTCCAAAATCAAACATTGTTCGAAAATCTAATACTAAAAATTCAAGGAGAAAATAATTTATAAACTTGATATTTAAAATAAATTAAAAATATAATTATTTCGTAAATTTGGAAATCGGAGGTTACAACAATAAAGATAATAAAGCAACTAATAAGAGCATCTATGGATAGTCTATCTAACATGATTGTGTACTAGTAATACAAGAAATTAATACTAGCTACATCAATTCTAATCTACTGCCACCCCTATGTACATATGTTGCAAAAGTGTGGTTAAGGGAACGGGATTACCCAAGCATTCAAGTTAACTAAGTGTATTTATACAGAATTGGAGGTCTAGGAAACACAGGCTATGCTAACTACTACAAATCAAATTAAAAATCAATTATCGTTAAATAAATAACACTGCTTAATCAGTTAACTTTAGATAAACTTACGATTGCAATTAAAAGTACCAAGATGAACGAAGGCACTTAAAGCCATAGTTATGAATTAGCTTAATTAATCGATCAAGATAATTTGGTTATTTAATCAAGTTGAGGGGAATTAAATTAAACTAAGCATGCATTTGATTAATGTTTGATTTACTAGTGATGAGTTCCAAGTGACCACTTGCCTGAGGGTGATGATACTGAATCCACTCGCGATCACAATGCTCAAGTCCACTCCATGACGCACCCATCCCACTCCACTGGATCAAGCACCATACAACCTGCTCAAACAACCTGAATCCTCAAGCTGCAAATACCAAAGTCCTCCTCCCGAAGCCTTGCATGAACGATCCAACAAGCCTAAATATAATAATATAATAAATTAGTCATTATGTCGAGATACACTGAACACGTACAAGAATGCATCTAAAATACCCTACTTGGAACTAACACAAGTAAGGGGTTATAACTAGGTCAACTAGGGGGTTGACTAAGCAAGCATTATAATAAATACGAAATCATCAAATCGTATAACGTCCTCAAATACTGGTATCATCAAGTGTGATTTTGGTCAATTGCAAATAATGTTCATCCTCAACCCATGCCTTCAATGTAACCACGAACACGAGTGCTTCGGTCTTAAATTAGTTATCCCTCTTAATACGTATTATGTCACATTATTATTTTCCAACATATATACAAACATTATTACCTATCCATTTATGTTTGAATCAATCATCACATGTAGATGTGTAAATCCCTAAAATATAAACTTAACTAAACATGGTCTAATCATTTAAAACAAGCCTTCCTAACTGACTATACACCTTGTACATATATCCTTGACATGTATCAAACACTATCATGGCATTGAGACATATTTCTAGATCATATGTATCCCCCTATAACTCATTCATTCATATGTATTTAAACCTTAGATGCTGATAGTAATCTGAAATTAAGCTGAATAGGGTCATTTAACAAGTGTTAATAAGCATTTGTCAAATAAAACATGGAGAACATCTATCCCTAACTAGGTGTTCATAAGCATTTTAAAGAACAAAAAGAAAATATGAAGAAGAAGAAGAAGGGGGAGAAGTTACCAAGGGGTGCTCGAGCGTGTTAGAGTGTTGCTGGTGGTGGCAGTGTGGTGGTGTTGGTGAAGGTGATGGTGGTGTTGCTGTTGCAGGTAGTCGGGACGGGGAGGAAGGAGGTGGAGATAGGGGTGGTGCTGGTGATGACAGTGGGGTTGATGGTCGTAGTGATGATGGTGTTGTAGGTGATGGCAGTGGTGGTCGGGTGGTGGAGGTGAGGGTGGTTATTGTTGGTGATAGTAAAGGAATGGGTCGAGATGGTGGTGGCTGCTGTGATGACAGTGGTGGGGGTGATGGTGTAGGCAGTGGCCGTGGTGGTGGAGGTGAGGGTGGTTGTTGTTGGTGAAGGTGAAGGAATGGGTCGAGATGGTGGTGGCTGTTGTGATGATAGTGGTGGTGATAGTTTTTAGGGTTCAAGGGGAAAAGAGGAGAGGAAGAAGAAGAAGAACAAGAAGGGGGTGGGTTTTGGCTGATTTGAGGAAAGAGGGAGGAGAGAGAGTGAGGGGAGTGCTCCTTGGGGTTAGGGCCGGCTACTTGGGGGTGTGGTGTCCTTAAGTAGAGCAAATATTGGGTTGTGATATGGGGAGTTTGAAAGAAGGGCTAGGATTAGATGTTGGGTGAATAGCACCATGCAATGGGAGAGAGGGTGAGATAATACCGATCACATGACCAAGGGGTGGGTTTCTTCATTAGAAATGCTCCAATAGGATGTTGACACCTTGCTACCTTTTTACACTTAGGTCCTTGATACTTATGGGTTTTGCAAAAATAGAACTTTGGATTGGATGAGGGTGGGACTCATGTTTGGTGTTGTATAGAGGAGAAAATTGGTGTCTGATATTTTGTATAAGTCAAGAGGGTGTGTGAGGGTTTGAGTTGAGGTTTGGTATAGTTTTGGGCTAGGTTGCGTCGGTTGTCCCAAATTAAATAAAATTTGAGTCATTTGTGTTCTACGATAAATTAGAAGTGCATGGGATCTAAATTGGGCGTGACACAAGTGTCACGGACGTAGGAGACTCAAATAGATTATTGTCAAATATTGGGTTGAAAGAATCGGGTCAAGATTGTGTCTCTAATTTTGATTAGAACGGCATATGTGCGAAGTTTGAGTTTAAAATTAGATATTGTTGGACGAATATTGTGTGATTAAAACGAATCCCAAGAGAGGATATTTATGAGTGACACAAGGGTCAGGATTGGATATTGGATTGTCTAGGTCAAGGGTGTGAATTTTGTTGGAAGGTAAAGACTAGTGTTGTGCTCCAAATATTGTAACAACAGTAAGGTGCACCTAGTGTTACAAATATAAATAGATTTTTATTAAACCTTATTTTCTAACCCTATTTGAATCCAAATTAACCCTAATCTCTTGCTACACCAGGTATACCTAAAATTTGGTTAAGGGAGTTTACAGAAGCTGGTGGAGTAGTGGTTGTTGCTACCCTCCTCGGAGATGGTGACATGACCGACCTCGATGACACTGTGTCCGAGCACTGGGATCGCGTCTTCGGCGACATCTTGAAGATAGATTCAAACAAGGAATCAATATTGCGCAAGATAAGATATCATCAAGAAAGGATAGTAATATTCAAGGAAAGCAATATTCAGAATGAATAAAGATAGCAAGAATTAATATGCTAAAAATGTTTTCTAGTTGTGATTGAGTATTCGCTCTTTCATCCTGGTATCCTATATCCTATCCTATCGCAGGCTAACAGTAGTACAACTAAGCTGTTGTACTACCACAATATCGCACTATTACGAAGACGGACCTACATGGGCCACCATAAAAATATGTCATGACCCGCACCCGGTGTAGGGGCACGAGTACGTGGGTACGTCCAGCCTACGCCGCTGCATTAGCGGTAGAACATTATCTAGGTCAACAATACTATCTAAACATCACGCACAAAATATATATGGTACATGTTATACCATCTCAACTCCAAATGGAGAACAATGATATATGATAATGATAATCAATACTCAATCATAATATAAAAGTAGAGGAAGATAGGGCACAATATACGATATGGAATAGAAGAAAAGAAATACAGAGTCACAATATATCACAAGTCCAAGTCTAATAGTCTAATCTCAACACAAGATCTCAATATAGTATATATCATAAAGTCTAGCTAAGATCAATACAATATCATAAAGAACAATCTAAAACTCTCCAACAGGTGGTACTATATCAAGAGGCTCTATAATGCAATCTCAACGGCCTCGCCATCCTGTTAACCGTAGTAGGTAGAACATATCTGCTCTAACCAATCATCTGAAAAATATATCTAGTCAGGATTGGAGCAAAGTATAACCCAATAGCAGTTCCAAGTTAATTGATAATAACTATAAACATAAATAGAGAATAAAATACAAGACGAGAAATAAGGATACAATATCAACTATGAAAGGAAAGAGACAAATAATCTAGAGCAATACGATAAATAATGATTTCAATGTAATAAAATAGAGGCAATGAACTAGAATATAGTAAAAAACTGTGTATACAAGGAATATAATCATTTAAGATTGGTTATTATCTACAAGAACATAATCATTTAAGATTGGATGTTGTCTACGGAGTAACACAATCATAAGTGAGGTGTATGATTGGCTATTGTCTATATGATGGAATACAATGTTCAAGGTTTTGATCATATATCTATCTAGCACTTCCCCTGCCCCCAACCAATACTCATGGATCCGATCATGATACATCACGAACACGAATATAATATGAGTATACAAAGAACACGAATGTACCAGAACGAATACGAGCACAAAAAATACCCGATGCACACGATAAAGTAAATGTAAAGGAGTATACAAAGTACACGATAATGGGATGACATCTTCTGACATGATCCATATAGTACCAGACCGTGTAACCACTGTGTCAGAATCAAGTAAAATATTTTCAAATACTTGTACTATAGTCATTATCAAATAATAAGAACTATCATAGAATGTACTCGCCTGTGGTCCCAAGCAAATGATGCAAATCGGTGTCCGAACTGGTGTCACACAGACCTATATATGAAATAATATGTCACTTGGGTGTAATGAATGAGAAATGAGTAAAAGATGCACTAATATGATTTTTTTTAGGCCATTTCTAGGTCGCTCTAGCTAAACTAGGTCATACACAAGTTTCTAGGTCCAATACTAGTTAATTAGTCTATAATGGTTACTAACTAGCTAATACTAGCTTATCTTAGCTATACTAGGTTATTACCTAGAGTTCTAAATGATAGAGTTCTAAATGATACCTTACTAATGCCTACACTAACTAGTATAACTTGGTATCAACTCATATCCTATACTAACCTTAATATTTAACTTAAATCTAAGGTCACTGATACATACCCACATCAGTGGATATACCCACTGTTACCCATATTACTCCAGATACAAAAACTCTAACCCAAGTGACATACTTATAGTTACTACTACCTCAACTCCTGGTATATAACAGACCTTAAACTCTATTAACAGATATTAATATACTAATTCATTAATCTGAGAATTTAACTAATATCATACACTAGTTAATAACTATTACTATATAACACTAACTTATTACCAACTAACACAACTAATATTAATACTATAACTAACTAATTCCTAAATACACTAATACTCGAATGAGCAACTGATACATAAGTCTACACCTATAGAAATCAAAACTGAACATTACCCCTCAATCCTTACTGACTTAACAAGCTCTAGGCACACCCTTGATACTTCACTACCCTTGACTAACTTCCCCAGGTATGTATGAACTGATACCTGAAAACTTCCTCACACTTGAGACTCACATGCACAGACACCAGTTCACACTGCACAAGCACACACTAATTACACCTATACTTCACTGTACTCTTCAAACCATCTCTCACATGAACCCATGTATCTTAAGTATACTTAGCACATTGTCCTAAACTCAACCCCCACCTGAACACCACATCTAATCTACTGCCACACTCAATTGCTGCTAATAGACTCCCTCCCCAAATATATAACTAATGCTCACTGCTAAATCACCTGCACTCACCACTTGCTTTACACACATACAGATCTTTTTGAGTGCACTACCACCATGTATTCACACTGGTACATTTATGCAACTTTATGTTGCTGTTGCTGATGATAACTCCCCTTTTTGGGCATACACACGCACAGATCTCTTATAACTAATCCATATCAGTGCACATCCTTACCTACTGATACCACATACACAAAAGCAATTGATACACACACACACTAGCTACCAAGTGCAAATTATTGCATTTACCTGTACATAAGTAGTATTCTCTTGCATTGCCTATAGTCAGGAACCCCATATAAGCATACCCGAGCCTCTAACCCCAAGCTTCTGCTACTTGTTGCTCTCCCATTCCAGGTTGCAGACTCTTGCAACTTCTGTTGCAACTCTAGTTACAAAATTCATATGTCACAACACGGCTACTGCTGCTGCCAATTCCCTTAATTACAGACCACATCAGTGCATTGCCCGACTGATACCACACACAAAAGTCATCCTCATACACCTATAGTGTATTAACTAAGATTCTCATGATACACACCTACATAGGTGTCAACACTCCCAATTGAGAAGCCAAACCCCAAATTATCCACAATTATTCACTTACACATATCAAATATAATTATATAGAACTAATATAACTAATTACAAAGGAAAATAAGAAGAAATTGCACAAATCAACCAAAATAAGTCCCATATCACAACGTATCACAACGTATCACAAAATACCATGATACAGCCTACACGTATCCGTTTATGGACACATATCTAGTATCCCAACCCCGATCTAAGTCTAATTAGAATAAATTAGTATCATGACACACACTTGATGTGTCAATCCCGTTCTTTCCTCAAAATGGACACAAATCACCATGTAAAAGATACAATACTCAACCAAATAGCCTAGAACTTCTTCCTATAGGTAGCCCTATGCCATGGAAGAGGTCCTAATGGTCAAATGCATGATTTAGAAGATAGGAAGAAGGTGAATTCAGAATTTATCAATTGGAAGATGGATTTTCAATAAATTGTTTCCATGAATATGATCCGGACACGATCTTCTTACCAAAACTCCTCCTTATGCTCCTTGCTTCTCCAAGCTCCAAAGCTCCTTGAGGAATGAAAATAAGAGGAAAATGCAAATAAATTTGGAGAGATTGATGGAAGAATGAAGAAATTGGGGATCTAGAATTTGGGGATCTAAAATGAAAGTGTGAAATGAAGATGAGATAGAGAGGAGACCCATCTTCTAGTGGCAGGCCCCTTCATCCCCTTCTCTAAGAAACAATCAATGACTAAAGTGCCCCTAATTATTTAATTTAAAGAATATTAAGGGAGAGCTAAATGGTGAAGTCTCTTACTAATGTAATTAAGTTAATCTCCTTAATTAGCTAAAGAAAAATGGGTCTAATTAGGCCAAGTCCATGTTAGGCTCACTTATTGTCATGACAAGTCTAATTGGGTTCACTAGTGTCAAGTCTAATTAATAGGTTAGCCCACTAACTAAAATAAATAAATAAATAAATAAATAGCTAAAGTACAAATCTTAATTAATAGCAATATATAAAAATACTAGTTTACAAAAAAATAAAATATACAAATGACTAAAATACCCTCATTTGCAAATGTGAGGGTGACAATCCTACCCTCCTTAGAAAAATTTTGTCCTCAAAATTTAAAGATGGTCGTGTCTCCTCTAGGTCAAACCCTCAATCCCTCTAAAATCATACAAGCATGTAATTAAAGAAATCACTACTTATTATCAATATGTATGGGGTTGGTCTCCGTCTATTATGGTATTGCAGCCTCTGTCAAGGTTATACTACTAACTACACTAACTAATAGCACAAGCAACTGTAAGGTACTAAGTAAGCAATCAATCAATATATAGAAAAAGGACAGGAAGAAGAACAAAACTTTCTAACCCATCACCTGCAGCATCGGCCTCATCGACTGTCATCGCAAATGCCCCACCCTGTCGGGGTGGCTCCCTCTGCTGGTGCTTAGCAGTCTGAGGTGCCACAGGTGGCCTAACTCTACCTCTCTGATCCGGATCTGTACTTCGGTCTGAACTATAAGGGTTGGCGAAGCAATCACTCACGCGGTGCTCTGAAGATCCATAATATAGGCACACCTTGAGCCTTCTCCTACAGTCCTCCCGAACATGCCCAGGCTTCTAACAATATTTGCAGAAGGGTAACTATTATATCTGACCTTGAGGCTATTGTGGGGCCTGATGAACTGGCCTTTGAAACTGATGTATCTGCGGAGCTGGTGTCCTAACTGGCACAGGATACTGCTGGTGCTGATATGCTCTCGGCTCTGAAAATGGGGTCGCTTAGCTGGACCCGCACTACTACTAGCTTCTCCTAAGGTATCCCTCATCCTCTTGGATCTAAGCTCCAAGTCATCCTCGGCCTGTTGTGCCTCCGTTAGAATCTTCTCAAAGGTAGCGGTACGGTGTCCACTAGTGTAGGATTTAATTTTCTTGTTCAAACCCTTCCTGAACTTTTTAGCCTTCCTCCGAGGATTCTGCCCCTCCACAAAATGGCCCAATCTGCAGAACTCCGCTGTGTACTCATCCACCATCATGCTGCCCTAGACGAGATACTGAAACTGGCTCTTTAGAGAAGTCAGAGCCACATCTGGAAAAAGCTTTTCCTTGAAAAGCTCCTTAAAAGTTCCAACTAAGTGTCGGTACTATAATCTTCGGGTCTGTCCTGAACCATGTCAAAGCAATATCGAACATCATACTCCTTGCTGCCTCTACATGCAAGCTCTCTGGAATATGCGCCAGCCGCAGGTTCCTCTCTATATCCTCGATCCAGTCATCCGCATAAATAATCCCTTAGATGTCTTTAAAGTCCTTAAGCCCCATCCTCTTAAAAATCAATGATGGTCCCCGGCCTCGGCTGCTGCGGATCGTGCTGAAGTGGTACGACCTGTGGCTGAACTGTCATGACTCTCTCTATCGCGACGAGTGCTAGCTGGTGGAAATTCTTGATGCCCTGCCTCATGACATCCGACTAGCGGTATTGAGCCTCCGTTTGGGCCCGCTGGACCTCCATCATCTGCTGGAAGAGAAAAAATATCTGTGCAAGATCAACTGATGGTGGTGGTGGTGGTGGTGGTGGTGGTGGTGGTGGTGGTGGTGGTGGTGGAAGCTCCTTTGGTACTGCAGGCACTATCCTCTGAACTAGAGGTAGAGCACCTCTGAAAGCTGCTACTGCTTCTCCCACCTGGACCGGTGAAGCGACCCTCTAAGCTGAAGCTAGTGGAGCAGTGGCTGCTGCTACTGCCCTTCTCGGAGACGGTGATATGACCGACCTCGATGACACTGTGCCTGAGCGCTGGGATCGTATCTTCGGCGATATCCTGAAGATAGATTCAAACAAGGAATCAATATTGTGCAAGATACGATATCATCAAGGAAGGACAATAATATTGAAGAAAAGCAATATTTTGAATGAATAAAGATAGCAAGAATCAATAGGTTGGAAATATTTTCTAGTTGTGATTGAGTACTCGTTCTCTCATCCTAGTATCATATATCCTATCACATGCTCACAGTAGTACAACTAAGCCGTTGTACTACCACGATATCACACTATTGCGAAGACGGACCTGCATGGACTACTACAAAATGTGTCATAACCCGTACCCGGTGTAGAGGTACGAGTACGTGGGTATGTTCAGCCTACTGTAGAAGCATAAAATACGCTAAGGAATTATAAGCGTATTATACGGTCAAAACTGCCAACATACATGAAGTCCGCGTAAAACAGAGCTTCAAGACTGTTTGGCGTAAAACAGAGCTTCAAGACTGTGTGGCATAAAATATGGCTTCAGAGCTATCCGCGTAAAACAGAGCTTCAGAGCTGTCCGCGTAAAATAGAGTTTCAAAGCTGTGTGGCATAAAATATGGCTTCAGAGCTGTCCACGTAAAACAAAGCGTCAAGGCTGTGTGGCTAAAATATGGCTTCAGAACTGTCCGCATAAAACAGAGCTTCAAGGCTGTTTGGCTTAAAGTAGAGCTTCAGAACTATCTGCGTAAAACAGGGCTTCAGAGCTATTTGGCGTAAAGTTGAGCTTCAGAGCTGTCCGCGTAAAACAGAGCTTCAAGGTTGTGTAGCGTAAAAGGTTGCTATACCTTCCTACGTAAAATTTAAAATACGTTGTTTTTAATGCAGCGTAAAGTTGTACGAGGAACTCTTCATATTCCTCGGATGAATTTGTCAGACAAATCAGTGAACCTGACATCTGACAAAAGTACTGCACGATGATCGAGAGGACGGCTTTGATGATAATTTTGTACAGAGATCCAGGTTGTCGTTTCGTGACATATTTTTGATACAAGTCATTTTTACGCTCAAGAATGGAGTATTCTGAATACGCTGCCTATTCTACATGGGCAGAAATAAGTTTTTACGCTCAAGATAGGACGAAATCAGACGCCACGTCAAAAGTTATTTCTCGTATAGAGCTCGAGGCATATCTCTGGCATTTAATACACGAGATGGAGGTATATATCTGCATTTAATGCACGAGATTTTGTTCTATTCTTTAGATTTTGTCATGACTGGGAGAGCTAAAACTGTGACTAATACGCTCACATCACCATCCTTGCATTTTATGCCAACCAGGCTATTTTTAACTATAGGAGTACGACGTATGCTATCTCCTCGAAATATGCCAACTCGGCTATATTTGCAAAGGTACTTGATAAGGCTATTTAGCCCAGAATACGCTCAAGACCTCAGTCGTGATGGATAATTGACTGGGAAAGCTAAAACGGTGACTAATACGCTCACATCACCATCCTTACATTTTACGCCAACCAGGCTATTTTCAACTATAGGAGTACGTCGTATGCTATCTCCTCGAAATATGCCAACTCGGCTATATTTGCAAAGGTACGTGATAAGGCTATTTAGCCCAGAATACGCTCAAGATCTCAGTCGTGATGGATAATTGGCTATTTTACGCTCACATCACCATCCTTGCATTTTACGTCAATCAGGCTATTTTCAACTATATGAGTACGCCGTATGCTATCTCCTCGAAATACGCCAACTCGGCTATATTTGTAAAGGTACATGATAAGGCTATTTAGCCCAGAATACGCTCAAGATCTCAATCGTGATAGATAATTGGCTATTTTATGCTGGTTATCTATTATTCATGAATCATCAAGTTTTACGCAGAGTTTGGCCTTTTACGTCAATAAGACAGTTATTTGGCTTTTACGCCAACCATCTTTACGCAGGGACAGTTACCTACGTGGCTTGCATGCCATGATCTTCGAGAAGCAGTTATACGCGTTACCTCATAAAGGGACACGTGTCATACGCATATTCAGAAGACGATTGGAACGTGGGTAGCAGTTGCCATAACCGTAGCATAAAAGATACAAATTTCTTCACAGTTTGGCCTTTTACGCCAACAAGACAGTTATTTGGCTTTTACGCCAACAAGACAGTTATTTGGCTTTTACACCAACCATTTTACGCAGGGGGCAGTTACCTACGTGGCTTGCATGCCGTGATCTTCGAGAAGCAGTTATACGCGTTACCTTATAAAGGGACACGTGTCATACGCATATTCAGAAGACAATTGGAACGTGGGTAGCAGTTGCCATAACCGCAGCATAAAAGATGCAACTTTCTTCACAGTTTGGCCTTTTACGCCAACAAGACAGTTACTTGGCTTTTACGCCAACCTGGCAGTTATTCTATTGATCTCTATAAATAGAGACCCCTGGTCATAGGGTAGGAGACACTGGCATAGACGATCAGAGACGATCAGAAAGGGGCACAGGCACAATCACAATCAGAGATCAGAAAGAAAAGAGGGCACAGACAGAGAGTCTTGGTTGACAACTTTGGCAACAGGAATTTGATCCTACTTGCAACTCTTGAAGCTTCTTCTACAGCACTTTTTTATCATCGTGTGGTCCAAGGAACAAAGTGATCGACTGCAGATCAGACTTCTACAGCAATACTTCCCCCAGAATTATTTTTATTGTACTTAATATCCTCGTATAGGATTAATTGTACCATTTTTCTTGTTTGTATGAAAAAAGGGTTTCGTACAAACCTTCCTCTTTTTTGTTTATTCAAACAAAAATGGCGACTCTGCTGGGGACGACTTTCTCCTCTGACGAGAAAGCAATTGCTCAACACGATGCTGTATCCATCGGATCAACGAAGAAGACTTTGATTGTCCAGTTCGACCAATCTGCATATGAAGACATGCTTCATGCAGGGGGTAGCTCTTATTCCTCCTCTATCCAGAACAACAGGAAGCTGCGTAAAGTATGGATGCCTAAGACGTCCTCTACCCTTCCTGCAAGCTCTCACTCTCTGATCAACAAGGTTGTGACAACACAGCCAACGCGCCCCGAGCATAAAAATTTGTCTCCCGTTTGTAACGTGGCAGACAAGACTTCTGGTAATGCCTTAGTGCCAATCCAGAAGTCTCAGACACGCCCTATGCGTAAAACTTTGTCTCCCGTTTATAACGTGGCAAACAAGACTTCTGGCAATACCTCAATGCCAATCCAGAAGTTTCAAACACGCCATGTGCTAAAACTTTTGTCTCCTGTCTATGACGTGGTAGACAAAATTTTTGGCAATGCCTCAGTTCCAATCCAGAAATTTCAAATGCGCCCTGCGCGTAAAATTACATCTCCCGTCTATGATGAGGCAGATGTACCATTTGATCACATCAAAGGAAAACAAGCGGCGAATCTTTCAACCTCTAAGCTTTTACGCCCACAAGAGAAAAAAGTTCCCACTTTACAGATTACGTAAACTTTTCCTATTTTACGTAAACCTATGCAAATATCCAAATTACGCCAGGATAGGTCTGTCCGCGTAAAGAAGACTTGTTTCACGGGAAGATACGCTCCTCAGACAGATGATGGATCATATGCTACTCATATGGGTGAACTGTTGTATTCCTATGGCAGAGAAAGGGTTATGATTCCTAATCTACACCTTCCTACTGATGTAAAAAGGCAGAATAAGCCTTCTTCTTCTTGTAATCTTCCTGATTTGCGTGATTTCTTGATCCATAAATGCAAAGACAGGGGATCTCCTAATACGTCTATTACACCTCCTAGAGAACATTGTTGTAATAGTCATAAGGTTGTAATTAACCGTTGTTGTTCTAAAGCAAAACGGTCAATTTTTGACCAATTGAACTACTCTTTGGCATTACAGGAAGAAGAACCAGACAACGACATGTCTGGGGGTAGTCTCCCTCGACAAAATAGAACAGCATCCAAAGCTGGGGGTAGAATTCCCTCTGAGTCTGAAGATGATGCAACTATGACCATCTTCCCTGAGGACCGTATGACTCAGGTATCGGAAGCCCGAAAACCAAAGGGGACTTTCTCCTTCAATGATGATGACATCATTAAAATCTTCAATATATTAATGAAGGAAAATAAACTTCGGCTACCCAACATCAGATACCCTGAAAAGGCTGGCAAGGTCGATGATCCAGAATATTGTCTCTTTCATCGGTACATTCACCCCCCCACAAAGATATGCTATGTACTGAAAAGGAAAATTCAGGAGTTGATCGACGCCAAAGTCATCACTTTGCACTTATAAATGAGAAGCCGGTCACTGCAAATTGATCTCACTCTAACTTGGCAATTTTTCCCTCAGGAAGGACCGGATGATGAGTCCCTAAAATCTCCCCCAGCGGAGCAACCTTCAGGTCTATCCCCACTCAGCAAATCACTCCCCAGTGAATTTTTCGGACATGGGTTCACGTCCATATTACCTCTGAACTGTTGTCCAAATATTTTTTTCCCCAGCTGAGTTTGCCATGTCCAAGTGACTTCTGAGCAAACCTCCCAAGTTGTTGCTATCGATCAGTTCACGTCCATATTACCTCTGAACTACGTCTCTCCACTTTCTCCAGCAGAGTAAATCTATCACCACAAAAAATAGTCACTTCCATATTACCTCTGTCGTATTTTTCTTTATCCCCACAGAGTCATATCTTACCACGTCGACATTACCTCTGAGTAAGATATTTTTAGAACTTTTTCATGTCCATATCACCTATGAGTAAAGTTCTACTCTTTGACTTTCTACTATCACGTTTGCATAACCCCTGGTAGTGCTAGTCATTTTACCTTATTATCTGTACTTAAGGTACGCCATGGGTAATAAGTCCACAACCCAGATGTACAAATCAACTCTTGGTTTCTTCATCCCCAGCAAGTGCCTATGTGCAATATTTTCTCCTTCGTTACAAATTCTTGTAAAAAGGAAACCATCATCCGTATCCAAGAGTCCCGGATACGCAATGGATGATGAATCTTCAAAATCTCCCAAGTGGAGCAATCCTTAGGTCTACTCGCACACTCCCGCAGCGACTATTCAAACCAATCTCGTTAGACACCAACCATGCTCATATTGCCTCTGAGCTATCGTTCCATCAATCTCCCCAGCGGAGCGATCCTTTGGTCTATCTTCATGTTCGGATAGACCACACTCAACAAATTACTCCTCAATAAATTTTTCGGACATTAGTTTACGTCCATATTACCTCTGAACTGCTGTTATAATATTTCTCTTAGGCTGAGTTTGTCACGTCCATATTACCTCTGAGCAAACCTTCCGAGTTTTGGCCATCGATCATCACGTCCATATTACCTCTGATATCGTTTGTCATCCCCACTTGTCACCCGTACTCACCAAGGTACACCAGTAATGTGGGTCCACCAAAATGGTCACGTCCATATTACCTCTGACATGGCTTTTCTTAAACTTATTACTTGCACTCTCGTGCACAAGAAGTAATAGGTCCACCAAAAACCTCCTTGGGGGATGCCCGCAATGGAAACGAATAATTCAAGTCCACATTACCTTGCAACAGAGAAAAAGTCAATTCATGTTCATATTACCTCTCGAAAATGTCTCTCCACTATCCCCACAGAGTCATATCTTACCGCGTCACTTAGGGCTTATTTCGAACTTATTATTTGCACTCAACATGCGCAACAAATAATAGGTCCACCAAGGATCCCCCAGTGGGATATCCTCAATAAACACGGTATTGTACTACGTCCATGGCTCCTATCAATGGCAAATTTCTGAAGAAGTATTGTACTTGATCTCCTTTGCTTAATGGAGTATGATGAAGATTTTATTCTGATGATACTACGTACAAAGGTTAGCTGAATCATATTCTATCAGGTTCATATGACCTCTGAATAGATATATTTAACTAATTTGAAACTTCAAAACCTATTATGTTCATATTATCTCTGATAGTGTTTTGTATACAAATTTAGTTGGATTATATTCGATCATGTTCATATTACCTTTGAATAGATATATTCAGCTAAACCTTACCGAAAGTATATCATGTTCATATTACCTCTGATATTACTTTCATTTTAGCCTATCATTTATATTTTAAAGTGATGGGTCCATAAAGTCAGAAAATGTATCTTCATTTATCTCTGAGAAAATAAGGAGCAAAAAAATAAAAAGTATATCATTGGGGAGGAGCAGTTAAATCGCGAATCTGTTGCGCCAAAGCAGCCATCCTTTCATTCCTGGAGTTTAAAATATTGGTGCGAGCCAGTTCCAGTCTTGTTTCGTTATTGCTCAAGAGAGATAGTTTAGACAAAGAATCAACAAAACTTGCATGGATGACACCCACATGTGTCAAGTTCTGTTGAGCTGTATTCACTTGGCCTTCCAATACATCATGAACTAGTGATGCTTTGAGAAGCCTCTCCTTTGTTTGAGCAAGTTCAGCTTCCAGTTCTCGAATCCTCACTTCATATCCCTCACATTCGGCACGGCACTGAGCTAGCTGAGGAATACTCTCCACCAATATTGGTTGCTCTCTCTCCATCTCTTGTTGCTATTCCTGGATGGATTTGTTCAAGGTTTCTGCCCTCTGAGCAAATTCTGAAGTTAGAGAGTCATACTCAGCCTGAACCAAGTCATTGATGCTGCCTCGGGATAGTTGCAAATATTCGTTAATGGGTTGTTCTAAACCATTAACCATTTGCTCTAGCGTATTAGCTCTCTCAGCGTCATTAAATTTTCTAATTTGCGCTATAGTGAGTTTGGAGGACATCTTCAAAGCATCAAAGCCTAGATTCTTCTCCAGCACCATGGATATTAGTTCTTTCAAAGTAAGGTAGAATATGCTAGTGTATTGTTCAACTAGCATGGCAAAGCTTGAATGGACGCTGGGAGTGTCATGACCCGCACCCAAAATTTGGGCATGAGTCATGGGTACGTCCAGCCTACGCCACAGCATCGGCGGTAGAACGCTGTCTAGGTCTCAACACAACATATATCCTGTCAATCGTCTCAACTCCGTACGGAGGACAATGATAATAATCCACAGTTCTATAAATATACTCAATCAGAAGCTATAAGAATAATGGCACGAAGAGAATGGGAAAAAGTTCTATAATAAACCAACCACAATAAGTCCAACTCAATCCTGGGTCTAGATGACCTCACAAAGTCACAAAATAATAAATACAACTCAGTCTCAATCTAAAACAATAATGCAGAAAAATAATCTAAGAACAGGCAGGTAAGATCTCCTCTAGAATAGGCAACTCCTCTGGGATTTCCGGAGTGAAATCTCCCTCTAATCCTGGGCCGTAATGAGTGGGGCAATAGTTCTCCAGGTCCTCTGAAAAATGTTATCCAGTCAGGATTGGAGCGAAGTACAAACACTAGCAGCAGTTTCATTAAGTTGACAAAAACTATAAACAGTGTAAGAAATACAAGATGAGAATATATATGCTGAAAATGTGAAGTACTGGAGAAATAAAAATAGGCAATAGAGCATCTAGCAATGAACAATAAATAGTGAATGCTAGAACAAGTGAATCTGAATAAAAAATAGACATCTAGCTAAGTGTTTGAAATATCAGTTTATTATGTGATCGGCTTGGGACTAGATCAGGCTGGTTATATATGATTAACTATGATTCTTGTAGGTCAGGCTAACCATATGGTTAGCTATGATGCATGTAGTGGTCAGGCTAATCATATATAACAGCTATGATGCATGTAAATGGTCAGGATGCACCCGACGTGAGAAGTAGGGTGAGCTATGATGCATGTCAATGTTTGGATATGATCACATAATCTACTAATAGTTCCCCATCCCCAGCTAGCACGATGGATTCCAATCACGACTCCTCATGATGGGGATCTAGGGTGCTAACCCGTGTATCCATAGTGTCGGAATCAAGTATGTACTACAACTGAATTTATAGAAGTAATCAACAAAAATAAAAACTGTCAGAGAATGTACTCGCCTGTGGTCCTGAGCAAAGTGTGAGGATCGATGTCCAAGTGGGATCACAAAGACCTAATATAGAATAATGGTGTTAAGGTATGAAATGAAAAGATAATTATAAATAATAACTAGGATGATGTTTCTAAGCTATTTCTAGGTCCATACTAGGTCTACTAGTCAACCTTAGTCTTATTCTTATCTAATTGACCATACTAAGGATACCTAGCTTATACTAGTTGATAACTTAACTAGTAACTTAATACCTAATACCTATTTGGTATCTAACCTTACCAACTATACATGATACCAATTAACCAATACCAAATACTAATGATAGGCTCACTGATATTGTCACTGATACCATAAATTCCTATACTACCACACACATATACACAGGAACACACTCTAGAATCAACACTGATACACACTGAGGTATTAATTTGCACAGTTTTACACTGCTCACAGAATTCTCATTACACAGTCACACACTAGAATGTACATAGTACTCACTGACCTGAGGATTTATGGGACACACACACAGAATTTCACACTGGCACATACACAAGTTAAACTCTCACCTAACTGATACACATACTTCACAGACACTGATGCACACTGGTACTTTACTGCCACAGTACAAAAATTGCACTGATACTAGTGCACTGCACACACATAGGTTCTCCTATACTGACCTACACAGTATAGATGCATACTGAAAATTCCCTATACACCACACACTGATGCTCTACTACTGAACTACACACTGCTACCTTACTCATCTACACACTAATACTAATGCACTCTCACATAGCTATCTAACTCACACATACACTACCACACAGGTAGACACAGGTTGTTTCTTAATCCTATACACACACACATCAACACATAGGCAACACTGACTAACTGATACATTGATTCCTAACACTGATACTAAAACCCAAATGCCAACACACACTGAACAGGAACCTCCCTGCACACTGAGAAATACCCAGGTATTGGCATACCTACACATACATTGGTACTTACTGATACATTGGCAGTTACTGATACATTAGACCTATACACAGGTATTCACAAAACAAAACACTGCACTCTCAACTCACTGGTTATATGTGTCCTAACACTGAGACTAACACTCACAGAAAACTCACTCACTGGCACACACATAAATCAATACACTGCCACACTTCTCTCTCTCACACTCATACAACATTCCCTCTCAAAATTTATACACAGAACTTCCCCCTCTCCTGCACACATTCAGTGCACTGGTTCACACACATCACACAGATACACCTACACTGATTGTTAAAACTGATGCACAGCCAACTACACTTAGGTACAACTAATTAGGATACTTAAGTAGTCACAATTCCTATTTACTGATACACAATGATACATTCTAAACCTACTGACACTCTAACACTCTCTAAGTTATTAGCCAACCCTTACACACAAGAACACACACAGGTAAAGTTCACTGAAAACACTCACTGAGACACTGGCACATCCTGTACACAGATACCTAACACACTGGGACACAAGTACACAACACAGGTGTACAAACACCCACACAGGAAACTTAATTCCTACACTGCCACAATACAGATTCTTCATATCTCAACCCGACTGCACAGTAAAGTTTCCCAAACACACAGAACAGTGCACAGTTGAACCCGACTGCACACACTCTCTACCCACCCATGTACACACAATAGCACACAACCCATTTACAACACAAATATATTTATGTATATAGATTTATATGTCAAAATATGCAGAAATACGAATACATTAGATAGGTAAAACCTTAAGGGCATTTCTACAAACACAAGAAGTGCAGGAAACGGATTCACACAAGTACCCATGAATCCTTAAATCAAAACCTAGGAATCGAGATCTAAACTCAAGTGTTGGAGGTAAAATCGTGTCTACACAAAATCCCTAGGTTTAGGGTTCACGAAATTTGGGGAAAACCAAACGTATGGACACCAAAACCCTAGAATTACCTAGGTCTTCATGTAGGACCTACGAAATCGAGATCCATACAACAAGGGGGTTTCCTAATGGGCAATAATCAACAGAAAACAGAATATAATTGAATAAAAATAGGGTTTTACCTACAGGGAGATGGTTTCCCTATGAAAGTTCTTCTTCCCTAAGGTTCCTTGACCCAAGCTCCTTGCTTCCCTTTGCTTTGGAGGAGGAGGATGGAATCCCTAAGGTTTGATTCTGAATTTTAGGGGTGGGGGAAATGGTTTTCTTAATGGAGGCTAGGGTTTCTTTCTTCATGAAGGAAAAGGGTGGCTCCCTTTTATATTAAAAACTAGGTTAGGGTTTCAAATGCATAGGACTAGGTTAAACCCCCATGTTAGGTCATAAAAAACTTAATTAACTAAGGTTTAGTCATTCTAGGGTTTGAGGTTCAAACCTAAAATTGGAATTCTAGGGTTTCTCTAGAATTTGGTTTTCAAACTAGGGTTTAGTCATTAAGGTTAGTCCTAATAAGTTCTAGGGTTTGACCTAAACACAAACACAACTAACAATATATAAACAGTTTTAAAACTCAGCAGATTTAATTTAATACATATTTATTCAGAATAGTAAAATTACACAAATGCCCTAATCTGGAAATGTGGTAGTGATAAGTCTACCCTCCTTAAAAGAATTTCGTCCTCGAAATTTAAAGTCCTCATAGTAGTGTTTACTCATACACATTATTATTTTCCATAAATAGTAAAATTCAACAACCCACATAATCCTGAAATAATCCACCTTGTCGTTTCGCAATTTTCAAAAATTTCCGAAATTACTATATTCCTGAAATATCCTCAAAAATAAAATTCAGTTTCCATTTCCTCACAATACTCACCAGTGCGACACTTAGAGATCCTCCTAATGCAACGTCCAAAATTTCATAACTTGCGGTCAAATAAATATAATGACAATCTCTTAAATTTTCTCAAATTTTTTTTTTATAAAATATATCATAAACAACCTTCCTAAGATTAATAAATCCTCAATTCTGCCATGTTACATTTTTAATCTTTTATTTAATCAATATTTATCCTCGAATTTTAATCGTCTTGCCTCTCTTGTCAAGTCATAACCCCTTTATGAATCTTCGTCAGGGTCAAATCCCAATACTCATGGTCCAAAAATCTTTCCTACAATCATACAACATGCAACCTGAGGGGAAAATGTACGGTCATGATATCTTTTGTCATGGTATTACAGTCTCTGTATCAGGGTGTACTACTAACTACATTCTAACAAGAAAATTACGAATACAAGCCACGGTGCTAGGGAATCAATCATCAGAAGACGAAAACAACATGAGAAAAAGAAGAAACATGCTAACATATTTCTTGCGGTACCTCCTATCTCTAACATACTCTTAACTCTGGCACATATACTAACTAATTCCTATTCCTGTACACTGATATCCCTATCAACTAACCTTTAGTCCACAACATTCATGATTACATCCTCATTGCATACACCTGCTTATTAATACTTAAATCTGATACCAAGATTCTCTAATATAACCATAGTTCAATAATGCATCCAAGTTTGATACCTCTATCTCTTTAGTACCACATTCTCTGTCAGTTCTCGTTCCTACTATAATTGTCCATACTATTGTTCCCATCACTCCAGTGCACACCAAGTGTAACACCATACTAAGTACTGCTCTTCCCAATACAACTCTAGATGCACATCCAAGTCAGTCTGCGGTGCCATCTCAATCATGCTCAAGTCATCAGATCCTTACACCTGTATATCATCTACTCCTATATTTAATATTCATATTTCTCATCTACCATAAAATTAATCCTCAAAATAATCATCAAGGTTTAACTTCTCGATCAACTTAAAAATAATTTGCATATACCTCCTCAAAGTCAGATACTCAACATCGAAATAAAATTTTAATCACTTCTAAAATCTTTGTAGCCTTGACCACGTTTATGGAATCAAAATTTGAACCCTCAAAAAATTTAATGACATAAATCTCAACTCCTCAATAATTCTCAAAGTTAAAATTCATTTCCACTCTTTAATTTTATAAATCCACAAATATACATATAAGTGCTCACAGTCTCTAATACTCGAGGTGCACTCAATACATCTATTGTCTACAACTGTGTACTAAAATTGTACTGCCGAATCGCTTGCACTATTACCTCCAATGATCAAAGTTATCATCACATGTATTTTCTTCCATGATTTTCAATCTATATTAACTGGTATATCATCTAATTATCATCACGCAGAGTGCTTACTGTTATTAGCGTCATTCTCGACTAATCCTCGATATAGAACCATTAGCACTCTTGGTATTATATCACTAGCTTCATTGATGGATTATCTCATCAAGCTCATTAGAACTCATGATCACATGTATCTTCTATAACACTCATATTTCTTTACTCTCATGGGCATGTATATGGTTCCTAATCTCGATGGTTGCATAGGTATTTCCCTTTAACCTTTTACAGCCTGTTAAACTAATCTGTGATATGCCTCACCATTTTCATTACCAATTTCGATATTTCTCTACTCATGACACCTCATTATAACTCCTCATGCATATAAATTTCTTTACTTTTAACATATCTGATATCAATCATCAAATTGAATCATGATCTATTAATCCTTAACACTATTCCTCGATACTTAATTGTTTACATAGATCACTCAAGTGCATAATCATGATTATCCAGGGCGGGTATGTTGGCTCTGATACTAATTCTTGGAACTATCACTGATACTCTATACTCTCCTTCTACTCACAGTCTCTAATGACACTTATCCTAGAACCATTGTTACAAGGTACTATGCCATGAGTTAACTCTAGATTAATGCCTACTGCTCACATGTCCAACTAAGAAATACTTATAAACTCATAAGTCACACTCAGTCAACACTAATACAAGACACAAACAAAATTGTAAGTCACTAATTATCACACTAACAAGGAATTCTTAAAGAAAATAAGCTCAAAAAGGAACTGGATCAAGGACTGAAGGTATCTTTACTGCTAGTAAAGAAAAAGAAGCGATAGAACAAAGTCCTAGAATAACAGAAATAGATAAGTCTTGAGATGATACTTTAAGAACCAATTTAAGATACGACCTGATAATCATACACGTCTATCCGAAATCATGACGCTCAGAATCCTCGCCACGCCAGTAAGCATAAATGCAATAAACGACAGGTTCCGTAACTAAGGTATGCAACTATATAATTATGTCATCTAAAATCTTTGCCACGCCAACCGGTATGGCTACGAGAGACTCTAAATTTCATAACTAAAGTATGTACATCCAAGTCAGGTTCCTACGTTCTCGTCACGACAGCTAATATGGCTGTGATAAACTCTAGGTTCCATAACCAAAGTAGACGTTTTACCTTTCTCACTGTCCTCATCAATATATGTCATCAGATGATACCGTAAATTTTAGTCCGTAAAATTCATCTCGATATAAAATTAACTCAACAATGATACCAAGAATTAAATTTAACAACTGGTCAACAATAATCAAACTCAACAATGATACCAAGATTTTAATTTAATAACTGATCAATAAGGATCAAGTTCAATAACAACAAGCGAGAGCAGACGGGAATAAGGGGGAAGGATTTAAATTGGAATTTATAATGAGATTCTCAAGGGTCATCCCAGGAATCTCTCAAATAATTTATGATTGAGTATCCTCTCTCATCCTAGTATCTTATTTCCTATATTCTATCGCAAGCATGTAGTAGTACAACTAAGACGTCGCACTACCACGACATCGCACAACTTGCGAAGTCTGACCTGCATGGGCCACCACTAAAAACGTGTCACGACCCGCACCCGAAATTTGGGCATGAGTCGTGGGTACGTCCAGCCTACGTCGCAGCATCGGCGGTAGAACGCTGTCTAGGTCTCAACACAACATATATCCTGTCAATCATCTCAACTCCGTACGGAGGACAATGATAATAATCCACAGTTCTATAAATATACTCAATCACAAGCTATAAGAATAATGGCACGAAGAGAATGGGAAAAAGTTCTATAATAAACCAACCACAATAAGTCCAACTCAATCCTGGGTCTAGATGACCTCACAAAGTCACAAAATAATAAATACAACTCAGTCTCAATCTAAAACAATAATGCAGAAAAATAATCTAAGAACAGGCAGGTAAGATCTCCTCTAGAATAGGCAACTCCTCTGGGATTTCCGGAGTGAAATCTCCCTCTAATCCTGGGCCGTAATAAGTGGGGCAATAGTTCTCCAGGTCCTCTGAAAAATATTATCCAGTTAGGATTGGAGCGAAGCACAAACACTAGCAGCAGTTTCATTAAGTTGACAAAAACTATAAAAAGTGTAAGAAATACAAGATGAGAATATATATGCTGAAAATGTGAAGTACTGGAGAAATGAAAATAGGCAATAGAGCATCTAGCAATGAACAATAAATAGTGAATGCTAGAACAAGTGAATCTGAATAAAAAATAGACATCTAGCTAAGTGTTTGAAATATCAGTTTATTATGTGATCGGCTTGGGACTATATCAGGCTGGTTATATATGATTAACTATGATTCTTGTAGGTCAGGCTAACCATATGGTTAGCTATGATGCATGTAGTGGTCAGGCTAATCATATATAACAGTTATGATGCATGTAAATGGTCAGGCTGCACCCGACGTGAGAAGTGGGGTGAGCTATGATGCATGTCAATGTTTGGATATTATCACATAATCTACTAATAGTTCCCCATCCCCAGCTAGCACGATGGATTCCAATCACGACTCCTCATGATGGGGATCTAGGGTGCTAACCCGTGTATCCATAGTGTCGGAATCAAGTATGTACTACAACTGAATTTATAGAAGTAATCAACAAAAATAAAAACTGTCAGAGAATGTACTCGCCTGTGGTCCTGAGCAAAGTGTGAGGATCGATGTCCAAGTGGGATCACAAAGACCTAATATAGAATAATGGTGTTAAGGTATGAAATAAAAAGATAATTATAAATAATAACTAGGATGATGTTTCTAAGCTATTTCTAGGTCCATACTAGGTCTACTAGTCAACCTTAGTCTTATTCTTATCTAATTGACCATACTAAGGATACCTAGCTTATACTAGTTGATAACTTAACTAGTAACTTAATACCTAATACCTATTTGGTATCTAACCTTACCAACTATACATGATACCAATTAACCAATACCAAATACTAATGATAGGCTCACTGATATTGTCACTGATACCATAAATTCCTACACTACCACACACATATACACAGGAACACACTCTAGAATCAACACTGATACACACTGAGGTATTAATTTGCACAGTTTCACACTGCTCACAGAATTCTCATTACACAGTCACACACTAGAATGCACATAGGACTCACTGACCTGAGGATTTATGGGACACACACACAGAATTTCACACCGGCACATACACAAGTTAAACTCTCACCTAACTGATACACATACTTCACAGACACTGATGCACACTGGTACTTTACTGCCACAGTACAAAAACTGCACTGATACTAGTGCACTGCACACACATAGGTTCTCCTATACTGACCTACACAGTACAGATGCATACTGAAAATTCCCCATACACCACACACTGATGCTCTGCTACTGAACTACACACTGCTCCCTTACTCATCTACACACTAATACTAATGCACTCTCACATAGCTATCTAACTCACACACACACTACCACACAGGTAGACACAGGTTGTTTCTTAATCCTATACACACATACACATCAACACATAGGCAACACTGACTAACTGATACATTGATTCCTAACACTGATACTAAAACCCAAATGCCAACACACACTGAACAGGAACCTCCCTGCACACTGAGAAACACCCAGGTATTGGCATACCTACACACACATTGGCACTTATTGATACATTGGTAGTTACTGATACATTAGACCTATACACAGGTATTCACAAAACAAAACACTGCACTCTCAGCTCACTGGTTATATGTGTCCTAACACTGAGACTAACACTCACAGAAAACTCACTCACTGGCACACACATAAATCAATACACTGCCACACTTCTCTCTCTCACACTCATACAACATTCCCTCTCAAAATTTATACACAGAACTTCCCCCTCTCCTGCACACATTCAGTGCACTGGTTCACACACATCACACAGATACACCTACACTGATTGTTAAAACTGATGCACAGCCAACTACACCTAGGTACAACTAATTAGGATACTTAAGTAGTCATAATTCCTATTTACTGATACACAATGATACATTCTAAACCTACTGACACTCTAACACTCTCTAAGTTATTAGCCAACCCTTACACACAAGAACACACACAGGTAAAGTTCACTGAAAACACTCACTGAGACACTGGCACATCCTGTACACAGATACCTAACACACTGGGACACAAGTACACAACACAGGTGTACAAATACACACACAGGAAACTTAATTCCTACACTGCCACAATACAGATTCTTCATATCTCAACCCGACTGCACAGTAAAGTTTCCCAAACACACAGAACAGTGCACAGTTGAACCCGACTGCACACACTCTCTACCCACCCATGTACACACAATAGCACACAACCCATTTACAACACAAATATATT
The DNA here is from genome assembly GCA_036927795.1 of Iris macrosiphon. Lineage (NCBI taxonomy): Eukaryota > Viridiplantae > Streptophyta > Magnoliopsida > Asparagales > Iridaceae > Iris > Iris macrosiphon. The sequence continues at coordinate 83,670,852 of JAYESA010000008.1, forward strand.
TATGTATATAGATTTATATGTCAAAATATGCAGAAATACGAATACATTAGATAGGTAAAACCTTAAGGGCATTTCTACAAACACAAGAAGTGCAGGAAACGGATTCACACAAGTACCCATGAATCCTCAAATCAAAACCTAGGAATCAAGATCTAAACTCAAGTGTTGGAGGTAAAATCGTGTCTACACAAAATCCCTAGGTTTAGGGTTCACAAAATTTGGGAAAAACCAAACGTATGGACACCAAAACCCTAGAATTACCTAGGTCTTCATGTAGGACCTACGAAATCGAGATCCATACAATAAGGGGGTTTCCTAATGGGCAATAATCAACAGAAAACAGAATATAATTGAATAAAAATAGGGTTTTACCTACAGGGAGATGGTTTCCCTATGAAAGTTCTTCTTCCCCAAGGTTCCTTGACCCAAGCTCCTTGCTTCCCTTTGCTTTGGAGGAGAAGGGTGGAATCCCTAAGGTTTGATTCTGAATTTTAGGGGTGGGGGAAATGGTTTTCTTAATGGAGGCTAGGATTTCTTTCTTCATGAAGGAAAAGGGTGGCTCCCTTTTATATTAAAAACTAGGTTAGGGTTTCAAATGCATAGGACTAGGTTAAACCCCCATGTTAGGTCATAAAAAACTTAATTAACTAAGGTTTAGTCATTCTAGGGTTTGAGATTCAAACCTAAAATTGGAATTCTAGGGTTTCTCTAAAATTTGGTTTTCAAACTAGGGTTTAGTCATTAGGGTTAGTCCTAATGAGTTCTAGGGTTTGACCTAAACACAAACACAACTAACAATATATAAACAGTTTTAAAACTCAGCAGATTTAATTTAATATATATTTATTCAGAATAGTAAAATTACACAAATGCCCTAATCTGGAAATGTGGTAGTGACAGGGAGTGCCCGCAATATCAGTGAATCTCCTTTCTGGAATGACTGCAGAGGATGTTGCCACAGTCGTTGCTTCAACAGATGGTGCGACAAAAGAAGAGACACCAACAACAGTTAAAGTTGCTGGCATGCTCGACGAAGGAGGCACAGTCGAGATGGCTGGTTCATCCACCTCTGACATTATTTGAACTACTGCTGGCGGGATTATATCTGAGAATGTTGCGGATGAAAGATCAATGGCTTCAAGGTATGCTTCTTCGACAGTGGTCACGGCCGTTTCAGTAGCTGGATCCACAACAAAATCAGAGGTTGTTTCAACTCTGCCCTCCCCAGAAATGCCTTCACCTGAAAATAAGATAAGAGAAAGTTAATATCAATTTGATGTTAAATTTTTCTGAAAAAAGCTTGAAGACAACATTTACCCATGGCCGATGGTATATATATTGCGTCTGCAGCCTGTATAGCTAAATCATTTCTTAATGATGCTAAACAAGCTATTATACTTGGCGAGGAGGGTACACCAACTGACGCTTGAGGGTAGTCATCCCAGTCATCACCCAGATCTACTCGAGGTTCATCGGGTGGAATATCGCTTGAAATACTTACAGATGAAGGAGGGGCTAGTCCCATTATTTGTCTCGTAAAAGGTATATGGATTATTAGTGAGCTCGACCTCGAAGGCGATATAGAAGCATCACCAGTAACAGTGGTAGCGACAGCAGTCGCGGGCAAAGAATCTCCAGCACTTTCAGTTGGGACTGTGGAGGCTCCTTCTTTAAAAGACGAAGGACCCCTAATCAAAGAATCATCCCTAACAGGGGAAACAATAGGCTCACTCCTGGAAGAGGCCCCCTTGGTGGAAGTCCTTTTAGGACCTTTTGTAGTCTGCTTCTTCTTACGAGGGGAAGCCTCTTTCTGAGTAGAAGCCTTTTATTTATTAAAAATTATGAGAGGCTCTGCTGGTGGAGCTATTAGCCTCTCGGTAATATTAACAAGTAATTATCTGCACCAGTAGTTTCATCACCTTCATCAGAGGAGACTGATGGTATCTCCTATCTTCCAGTGGACTTATGGGAGGGCATTCTGAAACTTTCATATACATCAAAATCATGATGGAAGGTATTGATGGACACATAAAATTGTGCGTATGAATAAAGAATGCACAATTCCATGGAGAGAGAAGTCGCGGGTACAGGAAAGGTTGCTCCAGTACAACCCATGATAAAATAATGCCATCCTCTAGCTCCATCAATAAGTCCACCTTTAAATTTAAAGCTGGTGATGGGATTTCTCACGTACAACTGATTATATCCAAATTGCCTGGCGAAACGGCTAGGCAGATATGGTTCCAGGTAGTAGTGGTCCTCACTTCTATACAGCAAGTGGGAAGGTCTAATACAGACCAAGCAGTAAAAGGCTTCAGGAGAAAGAATAGACTTCCCCTGACCTATATCATGGAGTTTAGACCCCTGCTGATTGATATGTACAGGGGGAACGGTGTAGAAGAATTTTCAACTATGGGCAAAATTCAGTGCTAGTCGACAATCAATGACGCTAGTCACGTTCTAAGAAGAATTCTTGTAATTCAACAAGAAATTTTTCGAACCACTGGCAGATCCGGGAGACATCACTCTGGTGTTGTGAAGGATTAACCATCCCATCAAATATAAGAATGGTAATTCCACTCTGGGATATCCTTTACGCTGTGTAGTATCGGCCAGCAGCCCATCAGTAATAGCCCTCAGGCCAGCTTGTATCCTGCATACCATGGCAGGGAGCAGGCCTAATCTTGCTCCAAATACCAAACATACTGCGGGCCATAGGGTGTTTCGATGAATACTATCCGCAGACGCAATGCCAGGCACCACCCATCGGCGTAGCCAAATAGAAAGGAAGCCAGCCAGTTGAGCTTCTTTTGACAGAGGCTTTCGGCAATGCCTCATATAACTGTAGGCTTTAGTCCCTGTAGGATAACCCTCTATGTCTTCATTCAGAACATAATCTGGAGCTCCTGCATCTTCAATAAGGTCATCGATTGTGTTGGCATTCAGAATGCTCAGAGGGTTCAAAGGTTTGTCATTGCTATCTACAACCTTGTCCTGCTTGGCATTTCTAGCCTGATGGAAGAAGAGGTAGGATACCCATTTGTTAATATGGGCTAAATTAGAAGGATCTCTGTAGAAGGTGGTGCATGCAAGATAGTGGCTCATCAGTTCTTGGTATACAGCCACTACCCGAGGGTTGGTATCCTTCAACTCTCTGGTGGTGGGGACATATTCTTCATAGGGAATGTCTCCCATGGGTAGCTTTGAGATATCTGCCATCTCATGGATTGCTAGGCCCAACTCACCTATTGGAGCGGCGAAAGTCCTAGTGAGCGAGTTATATCTCTCCATCAAAGCTAAGAACAAATTGGTGTTGATCGACAGCCCAACACTAGTAGCACTCACAACCTCAAATAAGTTAATACTTTCAAGCTCCATTTGAAAGTGCTTCAGGGCCCATGTAGTTAAATTGGCCCATCGAAGATTGTGGGGGTTAAGCCATCCACTCGTGCGAGGGTTAACCCTGGGATATACTCCTCCCTGCTCCATGAATTCATTACAGAAAGTTGCCATTTGAAATAGCTGGATCAGTGAAGAGTCTTCACTAGGGACGCTGCCTGGTAGTCATCCTCTGAAGGACATAACAGGGCCTAAGGGACTGCTTACAAAGGATCCTTGGTTTAATCCTTTCTTATAAAAGATCTTTCCTGACTGGCTATGAAGATCAGGAGTCAGAGTCCATGCCATCCTTCTGGGATGTGTAGCATGAAAGAATACAGAAATAGGGTAGTCCCTGGACATCTTTGGCAGGTACATAACCGTGCCCTCAACAGAAAATACCCAATCTTCCTTCTTGGGCTTTGTCTGGGATTGTATATTAATAACATCCCCAAATAAGAAAGCTGATTTCTTATACTCGGTTCCATCTATATATGTCAAGGGTTTCCCACTGATCATACTCAGCAACATTCTATCTCCTTGGGCCAAGATCAGAGTTCCCATTTCTTGAGGATACTCGCTTCCAGAGATGGGGAAAGTCATATGGGATAAGTCCTCCAAGTAGTTGGAATTCAATATTCCAGTAGCAGAGCCCATTACTTCAGCCAGAGGAGGGATCTGTAGGTCCACTGCAAAAAAAAGCAAGAGAATAAGTCAGTTTTATGCTGGAATTTACTTTCAATGCGTAAAACGTAAGGTACTATAGTCTTGCAGTTTACGCTAAATTTAACAGTCTGAGATTTTATGCCAGACTGCAAAATATAGAGTTTTACGCTAGAATTTACTTTCAGTGCGTAAATCGCAAGGTGTTACACTTGTGCGTAAAATTAATGATGACCACAAGGTTTGTAGTATACGCCAAAATTTGACAGTCTGAGTTTTTACGCCAGATTGCAAAATATGGAGTTTTAGGCTGGAATTTACTTCCAGTGCGTAAAATGCAAGGTTTACAGATTATGCTGACACATTTTATAGTCTGAGTTTTTACGCCAGATTGCAAAATATGGAGTTTTATACTGACACTTTAAAATATGGGCGTATTTGCGCATACACGTATAACGTGTGGAGGGGGTTTTTATTTCTCTCGAAGTTTTTACCAGTGATGCCCGGTGCACAGCTAAACGGCGGAGCACTTCGTTCAGAACGAGGCTCGCTTGGCCTAGTAGGAGTCACTCGTGCTTGAGCAGAGGAGCGAGATGATGAAGCGGCTTTCTTTTCTTTAGCGATGGAGGTTTGTTTTGGTGCCATGGCGAATCTGAGGTTTTTCAGAAAGAGACGAAGGGTTTTTCAGAAAGAGACGAAGGGTTTTTCTCTTATGACCTAGGCCTATTTATAGAGTTCAAATGACTCTCCGAATCCTTAACCAAATCCGATTTTATCATAGTCGGTTAAGATTTGGGGCCACGTCAGCCGATCATTTAAAAAGGAATACAGATAGTCATACTGCGTAACGGATCTATGATTTTACGCTCAGAAGCTACAGATCTATGATTTTATGTTCAGAAGCTACAGATCTACGATTTTACGCTCAGAAGCTACGGATCTATGATTTTACACTCAGAAGCTACAGATCTATGATTTTACGCTCAGAAGCTACGGATCTACGATTTTACGCTCAGAAGCTACGGATCTACGCTCAGAAGCTACAGATCTACGATTTTACGCTCAGAAGCTACGGATCTACGATTTTACGCTCAGAAGCTACGAATCTACGATTTTATGCTCAGAAGCTACGGATCTATGATTTTACGCTCAGATGCCAAGGATCTACGATTTTATGCACAGAGCAAGGATCTATGATTTCACGCTCAGATGCTACGGATCTATGATTTTACACACATCTTAAATTACGTGGGACAGATCAGTTAGCAGAATACGCGTATATCTTGATAATTTAAGTTTTTACACTCGAAAAAGCCAGTTACAAGAGTTTACGCAAAAAATGCTCTTCTTCCTCAGTCGAAAGGACTTCATCAGACAAAAGGCCAAGGAGTTCCCTGAAAATGTTTGTCTTCACTGGAGATGACTTTTCTTCCTTGGCCATTGATAGTTCATTCGAAGTTTAGCCAGAATCTTTTACATCTAGTTCAGAGATGGCCTGTTCGGCGAACATTTCTTACTCTGTCTCAAGAATCTTTCGAGAAGCCATTTTTTTGAAGATGATGTTCTGAACAGATGTTCTTGACGGTTCAAAATTCTATGTGACTCTTCGTCAAAAACAGCATGATGATTGGATTTTTAAGACAATTTAATGCTAAAAGAGTTTTTACGCATCTTCCTTTATGCGTAAAAGTTGGAACGTGACTGGATGCATATTTATCAGAGTCTGCATAAAAATTTCTCAAGCGTGTAGAAGCTGTGTATTACCAGACTTCCTCACAGCAACATGGCAAATCAATAGTACATAAAAGAAGATAAGTTTATTAATCATGATTATATATGATGTGTTTGTGGTATTAAACGAAAGAATGAAAGTGTATTTCAATGACAGGGTTTATGCGAAACCCGCGCCCTTTGGTTTACAAACAAACTTGTACAATATAATCCTATACGAGGATGTGGGAGTACAATTTATTTAATCTGGGTAAATATTGCTATAGGTGTCTGATCTGCAGTCGATCACTTTAGCCCTTGGACCACACGATGTTGAAGAAGTGCCGTAGAAGACAGGTAGCAGCTTTGAAGGTTGTAGGAGAGGGTGGATGCACGATGCCAAAGTCGTCGATCCCTGCTCTTTACCTGAGCTTCGGTCTCTCTCTCTCTCTCTCTCTCTCTCTCTCTCTCTCTTGACCTCCGGTTCGATCTTTCTGGGAAGTTCGACCTCGTTCGATCTTCAAGTTTGAAGTTTTTCGACCTTGTTCCCCATTGATAGGGGTCTCTATTTATAGAGTTTTGGTGACAGTGACCACTCCGTCGGTGTAGAAACCGAGGAGTGGGAAGTACAGCACCTCTTTACATAACGGTTAAGATAACCAATGCCTGCGTATAGATGACCTTTTGAGTGAGCATGTGACGCGTGTCCAACTAAGGGGACAAAATGCGTATATTTGCTGCGAAGATCACGGCATAGAAGCCACGTAGGTAGGTATCTCTTGTGTAGAAGAAGTTGGCGTAGAAGCCAAATGACTGTCACCCTGGCGTAGAAGCCAAGTAGGCATAGAAGCCGAACAGGCATAGAAGCCGAACAGGCGTAGAAGCCGAATAGGCAAAGAAGCCGAATAGTCGTAGAGGCCGAGTGGTCGTAGAGACTGAGTGGTCGTAGAGACTGAGTGGGCGTAGAAGCCGTGTGAGCACATATCCTGAATGGGCGTAGAAGCCGTTGCGTACCGTGCCAGAGTGCTGATGTGGACGTCTTAGCCGGAATTACGGCTTTTGAAGATATAATTAAATCTCCTACAGAGATTTGCCACCATCTTATACATTAAATACGGAGGCGTGTTTTGAAGGTCTGCAGCCCTTTTGTGCATCCATCGCAGAGACGTGCCTTGAGAGAAACTGTCACCGCTCTGTGCAATTAGACGTGGAGACGTGCCTCGAGTCCCGTACGAAGTGCAGCTTTTGACGTGGCAGGCGGTTTGTCTACTGCGGAGCGTAAAATAGCTCATGTTTGCCTGTGTAAAACAAGGTAGCGTATTCCCTTGTACACGAAAGAGCGGTTTACGCTGAGGGGACTTTAGTAAACGACGGTTCGGTGATGTTTTAACCAAATTCTCTGCATTAAATGCAAAGATCCGCCATCATACTGTGGGGCGCATCCCAAGGGGTCTGCCATCATTTCCAGCCGTCGTCTGGGTAGCCGTGCAGCACTTTTTGTCAGGAGTCAGAGGTCAGATTCACTGCATGACTTGACAGGTTTATTTCGGGGAAGACGAAGCGTTCCTCGTACGCTTTAACGCTGCTTTGAGAGCGGATGAGTTTTACGCCATGGAGGCGATGAAGAACCCTGTTTACGCTGGAGCGGCCTGGACGTACTGCACTTACGCGGATGGTCCTTTGAGCTTATTCTTCACGCTGTATTTTAGTGGAAAAAGCTCTGTTGTACGCTTGATGGCTCTGAAGGCCCCTGTTTATGCTGTTCTGCATCAAGAGGCTGCATAGATCCTCCCAGCGTATTTTTCATACTTCTACAAGACCCCCTTTAAAGCTTTTAAATTCCTCGGAATTTGAAACGCTTTGAATGAAGCATGAACGGCCCCTCGTAACTCGAAATATTTCTGAATGGAGCGTTGAAACGGTCGATGCTGACTTTATGGCTGATTTATTGGGGACCGCTGTGATCTCTTTCGCCTATAAAAAGGCAGGGGGAGTTAGCCTGTTCTCCCCACATTCCCATTACCATGCAGAGATGATCGCCGGAGCTCGTCGGGTCGACCTGAGGAAGAAGGAGATCATGTTCTTCCAGCATGTAGGGAGCCGAAAAAGACGGCGTCTTCGAGCAAGTGTCCACTGCAACGATGGATCATGGAAGGATATCTTAGCCTCCCTTGCTCGGGATAATTAGCAACTTTGTATGGCGTTGCCCCAGGAGAGAGGAAGGGTCGTCTTTGACCACACGGCTTGCAAGCGGTGTCTTCTCTCGTTGCCTCCGGTGACGAAAGTCAGACAGACTCGCTCTGTTCCGGCTTGAGCTGCGCACGGAGCATGGGATCTGCATAATTTATGCGAGCCCCAACTCTGTGTTCTCCCGCCACTGATCATCTTCTGGGAAGAAGAGGAAGACCACCAATGCGGGAACCTGTCAAAATAGATTCCGAGGGCGGTCTTCAGGCGACGATGGGGAAATCCTTTGTAGACGGGATTTCCCTCATATGTAGTCAAAAGAAATGAAGAAAAAACCCTTTGTAGACAGGATTTCCCTCATATGACTTTAATCTTTAATAAAATCGTCTTGCTTCTTCATATGATCATCTTGCCATACGTTGCTGTGAAGTCTGAATATGTGTAGCTTCAACACGTCTGAATCTTTACGCCGACTCTAATAGAAAGAGTATTAGGCCCTGTCCTTTACGCATAACGAATAGTCCATAGAACGTTGTTTAAGCATTTTGAACATTTAGAACTGTCCTGTTGCTAGGACTGAGGGACCGCGTAGAGCTCTGAACTGCTGCTTCTGATGAGCAAAAATTTGTTCAGACTTCATCTTCAAGAATGATCTCTCAAAACTCCCTTGGAACAGGGTCAAGGTTTTGGCTGTCAAACTGATTTTGCCATCTTGATAGACGAGATGTTCAGACTGGAGTCTGGATGAACCTCCAATTTTGGACCCGAGAAGAGTAATTTCTTAATGTTTGAACTCTGTATGCTTTGGGTACTTAGGATGCTCTGGGTCAAGAACGAGTATCTTTTGTGTGAACTCTTGGCAATTGACCGCTTTGGGGACTGTTCGAATATGCGGAAAGTCGTGGAGCGTGAAATCATCAGTCTGTAGCTTCTGGGCATAAAACACCATCGAGCGTGAAATCGTAGACTTGTGGTTCCTGAGCGTGAAGTCGTAGGTTTGTAGCCTCTCGAGCATAAAAGCTACCGAGCACAAAGGCATCCGGGCATAAAACTATAGACTTATAGCTGTCGAACGTAAAGTTATAGATTCGTAGCTGTCGAGCGTAGAAAGCTCCTTTAGCGTAGAACTGGAGATCTGTAGCCTGTGATCGTAGAACACCATCAAGCGTGAAATCGTAAACTTGTGGTTCCTGAGCGTGAAGTCGTAGGTTTGTAGCCTCTCGAGCATAAAAGCTACCGAGCACAAAGGCATCCGGGCATAAAACCATAGACTTATAGCTGTCGAACGTAAAGCTGTAGATTCATAGCTGTCGAGCGTAGAAAGCTCCTTTAGCGTAGGACTGGAGATCTGTAGCCTGTGAGCGTAGAACACCATCGAGCATAAAATCGTAGACTTGTGGTTCCTGAGCGTGAAGTCATAGGTTTATAGCCTCTCGAGCATAAAAGCTACCGAGCACAAAGGCATCCGGGCATAAAACCATAGACTTATAGCTGTCGAACGTAAAGCTTTAGATTCGTAGCTGTCGAGCGTAGAAAGCTCCTTTAGCGTAGAACTGTATATCTGTAGCTCCTGAAAAGAAAATTTCTTCGAGCATGAAGTTTGCGGATCTGTTGCTTCTGAGCGTAAACTGAGCGCCACCGAGCGTGAGATCATCGATTTGGTATCTGCTGAGCGTAAAGTCGTAGGTTTGTGGCCTCTCGAGCATAAAAGCTACCGAGCACAAAGGCATCCGGGTGTAAAACCCTAGACTTATAGCTTGCGAGCGTAAAATCGTAGATATGTTGCTGTCGAGCGTAGAAAGCTCCTTTAGCGTAGAACCTGCTGAACCATCTTGCACGAAAAACTTTTCGAATTTGCTGACTGTCCGTCTTTCAAGGGTAGTGGGCTGACGTAGCATCCAATCATAACCCACTATTAATTGCGATATTTGGTTAGGGTCTCGAGGGGTCCGTCCGAGGATTCGAGGAGTCGACCCGAACTCTATATATATCCCAAGCTTTTGAGAGAAAAACTTTTTATCTGTCTTCTGCGAAAGAGAGCTTTCGACTGTTCGAGTTTTTCTTCGTTCCTTCTCCGAGCACCTCGAGTCTCCAGAAATGGCGCCGAAATAAACCCCCTCCGCTAAGGAAAAGAGTATAGGTTCCTCTTATCATTCCTCTGCCCCAGCGAGGGGGTCTTCGGTCGGGCAAGACGAACTTCCTTCTGAGCGAAGTATCCCGCCGACGAGCAGCACACCCGGTCTTAAAGGTAGAGCCTTTGGGGTGACAAAAACGACGAAAAATCCTTCGCACACGTTGAACGTTACCGCGCTAGGTCGTCTTCTGTGCTGATAGCCTCTTTTGAGGAAGATGATGCACGGAGACGTTTTCATCTTTTACGCCCACATTTCTAATGTGCCAGCGTAAAGACTCTATATTTTCGTAGTTCTGAGCGTAAAAGCTCTGGCTACCGAAAATTGGCGTATATCGTAAAATTTGAGTTTTACGCTTGTGGAGGGGATTTTCAGCGTAAAATAACCAAATTTGTATAATCCTGCGTAGAGCACAGACTGTCGTTTCTTTGGTCTGTATGTTTGTGCAAGATTTGCAATGACATATTTTTCTTGCACTTTTGCAGTTGATTTGGGTGAGTCTCCACTGGCCGAGGTGATGGGCTCCGCTGCCGGGATGCTGCACTCGAACTACCTGGAGGATCTGTCCCATGTGGCATTTCCTATCTCCGGACCCCAGTATCCTGAGGGAAGGGAGTTTTTGATATCGGCTCAGGGCGAGCGGATGCTGCTGAGTATGATCAATGGCGAGCCCTTGACATATGTAGACGGGGAGCAGTACATAAAGCCGGCTTTCATCTTTGGGGACATGATTAATAAGCAGTCCCAAACGAAGCCCAAGAGGGAGCCCTGGGTTTTCCCTGCCGGGAATTTGGTTTTGTACCTACAAACGATGCCGAGGGATTATCCCATCTCGGCTTTCTTCCACGCGACGCATCCCAGGAAGATGTCGTGGACGCTGACTCCTGATCTTCACGGCAAGCCGAGGAAGATCTTTCATCTGAAAGGAGCTGACCAGGGGTCAGTCGTCCTTCCGGCGTTGTGACGTTGTTCAGGGGACTGTGCCCGAGCAGTGTCCTGAGTGAAGACAGCTCAGTGATCCAGCCGGTCCAATTGCCGACTTTCTGTAACGACTTTATGGGACGAGGCGGGATATATACCAAGGAGAATCCTCGGTGCAACCGGTGGATTGCCCCAACAAACTCCCGATGGACATGCCTAGTTGACTGGGCTTTAAAGCACTTCCGGAGAGAGCTGGAGGGCATTGGACTGTATGCCGCTGTGAGTGCGACGAGCGTCGGGTTGCCTCCCAATCCTAATTTGTTCTTGGCACTGATGGAGCGATACATTTCGCTCACTGGCACCTTCGCCACTCCACTGGGGGGGCTGGGATTGGCCCTCCATGAGATGGCAGTTGTCTCGAGACTGCCGATGGGGGTTACCCCATATGAAGAGTATGTTCCCACCAACCGGGAGTTGGTGGACTTGGACCCTCGGGTGGCGGAAGTGTATCAGGAGCTGATGTGTCAATACTTCGCGTGCACCACTTTTTATGACGAGCCTTCTGATTTGGCTCACACCACCAAGTGGATGTCCTACCTCTTCTTCCACCGAGCCAGGGCTGCCAAGTCGGAGAAAGCCTCGGGGGGCAAGAATGAGCCCGTGAACTGTTTGGGCATGCTTAGTGCCCAGGTCATGGAGGATCTTATGGAGGAGGCTAAAGCTCTGGATCAGATTCTCGTCGAGGGGGTAGGAAAGTACCCTGAAGGCATTAAGGCCTGTAGTTACTTGAGGCGCTGTCGCAGGCCTCTGTCTAAGGAAGCCCAGCTGGCTGGTTTCCTCTCGATGTGGCTGCGTCGAGCAGTAGTGCCTGGTACTGCGTCCGCGGACCGTATTTACCGGAACATCCTGTGGCCGGCAATGCGCTTGGTATTCGGGGCAAGACTGGGCTTGCTTCCTGCCATGGTGTGTCGTATACAGGCTAGCCTGAGAGCCATGACTGATGGGTTGCTTGTTGATGAAGCTCGGCGTGAGAGTTTTCCCCGGGTGGAATTACCATACCTGTATTTAATGGGATCGTTAATTCTCCACAATCCCCGGGTGATGTCTCCTGGCTCCGGAAGTAGCTCGGGGGGTATATTCTTGCTGAATTACAAGGACTCTCCCTGGAATGTGAGCACAGTTTTAGACTGTCGGCTGGTGTTGAACCTCAGCCACGGCTGGAAGCTCCTCTGTACTCCCCCTTCTGTACATCGCAATCAATCAGGGACGAGGCTTGAGGACTCAGGTGGAGAGAAGACCGATCTTTCTCCGAAAGCTTTTAATTGGTTGGTCTGCATTAGGCCCTCCCATCTGCTGTACCAGAGCGAAGACCATTGCTTCTTCGACCCCTATCTGCCCAGTCGGTTTGCCAGGCAATTCGGGTACGATCAGTTGCACATGGGCAACGCCGTCACCAGCTTCAGGTCCAGGGGCGGACTCATTGATGGAGCTAGAGGGTGGCGATATTTTATCATGGGTTGCACGGGGGCAACCTTCATCGTGCCGGTCGTTACAACCTCCACGGAGCTCCGTATTCTCCATTCTTACGCCCAGTTCTATGTGGCGATTAACACCTTTCACCGCGATTTTGACATGCGTGGAAGCTTCAGGGTGCCTTCTCCCAAGCCTGGGGGAAGAGTCGAAGTCCCCTCGGTTTCTTCGGACGAGGGTGAGGAGTCTGGTACTCCGGATGAGCCTCTGGTGTCGGTGTCGAGGTGTGAAGTGCCTCCGCCTGCGGGGGCTTTGGTAGTCTCTTCTGGGAAGCGACGGGCTTCTGCTCCGAAGGAAGCTTCTCTTCGTAAGAGGAGGAAGGAGATGGTTGCTCGTCCTCTCCGCATTCTTGGTGTTGAGGCTCCCGGGAGTGAGCCTGTATCTCCCCATATCAGGGATGATTCTTTGGCTGGAGGTTCCTCGCCTTTTAGAGAGGGACCTTCTACAGTTTCGGCCGGCGACGCCGGAGAATCCTCGCTAGAGGTTGCTGTCGTGGCTACTGCTCCAGGTAGCGGAGCGAGATTGCCTGTGTGGCCGAGGCAGACGGAAGAATCTTTCCCGAGGTCAGCAGCGGGTAAAGCTCCCACCGTGTCAGCGAGCACGTTTGGCGAGATTCCAGCTGATGAACCTCGACCGCATCTTGGTGAAGGGTTGACAGAACTCTTGGCGATGTCGGTCGGCCCACCTCCTTCTCCAGGTATGACAGTTCGTATTGCGTCATTAAGGCGTGGTTTAGCTGCATCGGCTGCAGATGCGTCGTATATACCGTTGGCTCCGGGTAAATGTCGTCTTTATGTCTCCCTTTAGAAAGATTAACATCATACTGATATCAACTTTTTTGTCTTTTTCTCAGGGGATGGCATCCACGGAGAGCACAGCGTTGAAGCGCCTTCTGGCTCTGCTCCGGCTCCTGGCGATGATGTGGAGGCGCCTGACTTCGAGAAAGAAATGTCCTCGGGGCTAGCTCGTCCAGAGTGGTTTCGTCGTCTCAAGAGGAGGACGAACCCGTCATCGTGACCTCGCCCCTCGCGAGTATGCCGATGACTTCGATCGTTGTCGTCGCACCTTCTTCGGTCGCGCCACGTGTCGAGGCAGCGGCTGTGGCCACCTCGTCTGCAGTTATCCCTGGAGAGGGACTTGCTGATATCGCGGCCACTCCTGGCGTTCAGTCGGATCTAGTTGCGTTGATCGAGCAACATACCAGCCTCTTTTACACCGGTTTGAAAACGATGATATCAATGGTGTTGGCGAAGAGTCTAGATTTTGAGTGCCTGAAGAAGACTTCTCAGTTTTCGATCGGGGCCATCAGGGAGCTCGGCGATCCTGGGGTAGCTGACACTCTGGAGGCGGTGGTTAATAGTTTAGAGCAACCCATTAACGAATACTTGCAGCTGACTCGGGGCAGCTTCGATGCTGAGGTCCAGACCAGGTAACCACATGACTGCGCGGCTCACTACCAAGCTGGAAAGCCTAGGCAACTCCATCAAGACACATGAGCTGGAGATGGATAGAAGAAAAGCTGTCGTGGCAGAGGCTCTCGCTCTTGAGACGAAGTGCCGATCCGAGCATGACGGGAATGCAGCGAGGGTCTCCAAGCTGAGAGAAAAACTTGCTCGGGCAGAGGAGTGGGCTTCTCAATCGTTGGCGGGTCTAGACGTAGTGACTGGGCGATTGAGCGCGGCACGACAGGATTTGGACCGTGTGGAAGCTGCCCGCGCGGGCTGCCTTCGGGCAAGGGCTGAGCTGTCCTGTATGAATACCCCCGAGGCACGGCTGGAGCGGGCTCGCGCCGATGCCTTGGTTCTTAGGAATGAGAGGATAGTTGCACTGGAGCGGCTGATTCGCAATCTGACTACTCCGCCATCATGATATATCCTTTCTCTTTTTGCTTTCCCAGATGTAATTTTGCTCTTTATCGGGAATAAATAAAAGCGACTCTTTTCTGACTTTTGTGGACCCATCATTTCGGAATATAAATGACAGATTTGGGCGAGAGTGATATCTGATGATAAACTCTCGATAAACTTTTAGCGGGACATATCTGTTCAGAGGTCATACGGACATGATAGAATGTAACCCAACTAATTGCATTCTGGAAGTAGTTTTGTCAGAATTGAGATCCTCGCTATATTCTACTCGAGCAGGGGAGATTAAGCATAGTACCTTTTCAGGAATTTGTCGTTGATAGGAGCCACTAACAGGTCTTCATTAGGCTGGGCTATCCTATAGGCGCCGTTCGAGAATGTTGTCTCGATCACATAAGGGCCTTCCCACTTGGGCTGGAATTTGTCTTTACTTCTGTGAGTAAGAATCATCGGCCTTCTTACGGCTAGAACTAGCTCGCCGACTTTGAACACTCTTTCCTTCACTTTGCGATTGAAGGTTTCGGAAATGCGTGCTTGGTAGAGCGCGATGCGCTACTGAGCTTGTAGGCGTTTCTCGTCTAACCCTTCTAGCTCTTGGAGCCTTAACAGGTCATTCTTTTCTCGAGTCAGCTCACTAGTTACGGCTATCCTGAGTGACGGGATCTGGATTTCAATGGGGAGAACTGCTTCGCTCCCGTAGACCAGCGAGAATGGGGTACAACCTGTCGGTGTTCGTACCATTGTGCGGTATGCTCAGAGACATTCGCCCAGCTTCTCATTCCAATCTCTCTTATTTGAAGAAACGAATTTCTTCAAGAGTTTGATAATGGTTTTGTTGAAAGCTTCCGCCAAACCATTAGCAGCTGGATAATATGCGGTAGAGGCAATATTGTGTATCCGATTTTTATCGCAAAATCGATAAAACGCTTGGCTGATGAACTGAGACCCATTGTCGTAAATTATCCTCCGAGGTACCCCAAAGCGATAAATGATGTGATGCTTGATGAAGCTGATCATATTAGACGCCTTTACCTCAGCGAGGGGGATCGCCTCTGCCCATTTAGAGAAGTAATCCGTGATGGCCAGTATGAACTGGTGACCGCTGGAAGAAGACGGGTGAATAGGACCAATGATATCCATACCCCATGCTTCGAAAGGCCAGGACGCAACCGTAGGATATAGATATTCAGACGGTTGATGTATGAAGTCTGCATGAACCTGACAGGCTCTACATTGTCTTGCATATCGTATTGCATCTGCGAACATAGTAGGCCAGTAATAGCCCATTCTCCTGATGCGATCTTGTAGCTTAGGACCGGGTTGATGCGCTCCGCATACGCCGTCGTGAGCTTCCCGAATAATTTGCTGTGCTTCGTCTTCAGATAGACATCTAAATAGCAGTCCATCGTAGGTTCGACGATATAGGCATTGTGAAGATGCATCGTAGTAGAAGCGTAATGATCGCCTTTTGATGGATACTGCTTCTTTGGGGTCCTTCGGCCAGATTTCGTATGCGACGAAATCCATGAAGGGACTTCTCCAGTCTCTTCTGGAGGGATATGCGTTCACAGCGTGGCTGTATTCTATGTGAAAGTTGTTCTTCACACAGAATAAATCTCTGTTAAGAAGGATTACCGAATCCTGCCTTCTTATAGGGATGGCTAAATCTGCAGTTAGACTGGCTAGGGCATCAGCTTCTAGATTCTGAGATTGAGGTACATGCTATAGGAAGAACCCTTTGAATGTCATGGCTATCTCGACCGTCGCTCGGTGATAGGGGATGAGGTCTGGATTTCAGACTTCATATATTCCTCTGACTTGATTGACGATAAGCAGAGAATCACCGAATGCTTCCAGGGACTCGACCCCCAGCTCTTTGGTGACTTGGAGCCCGATTAGCAGAGCGTTGTACTCTACCACATTATTGGAGCAGGGCTCGCTAAGAGAATATGCTCGGTAGATGACGAGCTGATCAGGAGTGACCAGGACGACTCCTACTCCTGAAACGACGTTTTCCCTAGGACCGATTTTGGAGGCACCATCGAAGAAGAGTTGCCACGCGTCACTTTCCATCGCGGAATCACATTCTGCAACTTCGTCGGGAATGTCCTCGTATAATTTGGAGGCCTCCAGGATCGGATGAGCAGCTAGGAAGTCAGCCAGCGCTTGGCCCTTGATGGACTTCTGCGGTACGTACACTATGTCATATGGTGTTAATAGCATCGCCCAAGTCACGAGTCAGGAATTAAGAGCACTAGGCTTGCTCATCAGTACTCGAAGAGGGTTGATCCTGGAGATGATATGAATAGTCTGGTCGGCGACATAGTGCCGCATCTTCTGGATAGCGAACATCAGAGCCAAGCATTCCTTCTCCACTGGGTTGTACCGGTGTTCGGCTCCGACCATCATCCTGCTGAGGTAGTAGATAGCCTGTTTATGACCCATGTCGTTCTTCTGTGTGAGAAGAGCTCCTAGTGAATGATCCGTCGCTCGAACGTACAGCAAGAATGGTCTTCCCATGACGGGATGTACCAGAACTGGCGGACTGGTGAGGTAGTGCTTGATATCTCTGAACGCTTGCTGACAGGCTTCGTCCCATACGAAGGATACACCTTTCTTCATGAGATAAGAAAAGGGCTGATATCTCCCCGAGAGGTTGGATATGAATCGTCGGATGTAAGCCAGACGGCCTTGAAATCCCCGGAGTTCCCTCAGATTATGGGGCGGTCGTATTTCTACGATTGCCTGGACTTTGTCGGGGTCCACCTGGATGCCTTTGGCGGTGATGACAAATCCCAGGAACTTGCCACCGGATACCCCCAGAAAGGACTTCGTAGGGTTCATCTTGAGTTGATGTTGGCACATTAACTCGAATACCGTCCTCAAGTCTTGAATGTGATCACCCTTGAGGCGACTCTTGACGGCTATGTCGTCTACGTAACATTCCACTATTTTGCGTAAATGTTCATGGAATATGTTACTCATAGCCCGTTGGTATGTAGCTCCGGCGTTCTTCAATCCGAAGGGCATGACCGTATAGCAGTATACCCCCAATGGTGTCCGGAAGGCAGTGTGCTTCTCGTCTTCAGGATGCATCTTGATCTGATTGTATCCTGAGAATCCGTCCATGAAAGACATACGTTCAAAGCCGCAGGTGTTGTCGATCATGATGTCCGTGATAGGAAGTGGGAATTCATCCTTGGGGCAGGCCGTATTCAGATCTCGATAGTCGATGCAGATACATACCTTTCCATTTTTCTTCATGACTGGGACAACGTTGGTGACCCAGTCGGGATGTTGTTCTTCCCGGATGAAACCACAGGCTATCAGCTTCTTGATTTCAGCTTCAATAGCGTCCATCATGTTCGGACGGAACCGGCGTTGGTGCTGCTTCACAGGCTTTGAGTCGGTCAATATGTTGAGTTTGTGAGTAGCCACCTTCGGGTCTAGGCCCGGTATGTCCCCATAATCCCATGCAAAGACGTCGACGTATTCCTTTATTAGCTGTATGATTTCTTCCCTTTCAGCTGGGGGGAGATTGTCACTGATAAATATCGGCTTTGGCGAAAGTTCACCCCCAACATTGATTTGGATAACTTCATCTTTGGTGGGAGGTTCTCTTTGCTCGAAGCAGAATTCCCACTGCGTATCCATTTGTTGAGCCCAAGGGTCATTCTCAAACGGCTCAGAATCCTGTTCATCTGCTCCTGAGGGATCTGTCACCACCATATTTACTGATAGTGTTTGTTCGAGAGCATCAGTTGAGTCGGGGGGCGACGAGCCATTCTGGGAGGAGGAAAAGATGTCCTCGTCTGACTTGGAAGTCGTAAGGGAGGTGGCATACCCTAACCCGAAACGAGTTTGTCGATGGCGGGGGTCGCCGCGCGGCGGCGTTCGTCTGCCTCTTCCGTAGCTGAGGCCTGGCTTCCGCTTCAAGTCGTAGCCCATGTTCTGCATAATCTTCAGCGCTTGCTGGCTGTATCGGTGAACTTGCATTTTCCCAGTATCGTCATTGAAAGAATCTTCCTAGATAGCTGGTTGATTGCGCATGCGGCCGAAGAATATTGGACGCTGACTGCTGCAGGTAGGTGGAACAATGAAGATAGAATCCTCATGGGGTCCATACGTTGTGATGACGTTGGATGATGATGCTACTTCCCAGACATACGGACGGTAGGAGTTTATAGCTTTCAAGAATTTTTGTGCTATGGGTTCTACCTCGTCACGGGGAGTGGATTCCAGTTTTGGTATTTGAGCGTCAATATACTGGAAAAGGGGATGTTTATTACCATCTGAAACTCCATTCATGGTTGCATTTACATCAGTCGGCTGCCTGTCGCACCAAAGGTTGATGACCAAGGGTGGGGGGCTTTCGGTTTAAAGTAATCATGAGAGGATCACTCCCTTCTCCTGACCTGGTCTTGTTCAGGTAGATAGCCATGGGCACTATGGCTTTTGGACGAGTGGTTCGTCCTTTCACTCTGATTGACAGCGGTAGTGCGGCAGAGGGTTCTTCTGGCTCCCGGTGGGATTCCTTCTCTGCGTCGCCTGACACTTCTTTCGTGTGGTCTTGGGAGTACAACACGGCATCGGAATAGTAGGATTCTATTCCTTTGAACGGGTTGAAGCAAATACCTCATCTTTGTCCGATGCCGAAGAAGTCGCGATCATATGGCAGGGCCTATATTTGGAGCTTTTTTTGGATGTAGCCTTAGTTTCTTCCTCGAGATCTGACACTAGGTCTGGATGAACCCACATAATCTCGCCTTGCCGGGTAGTCAGGGGTACCAGGTCGTGATTTTGATCCCTAGCTGGAGGGAGATTGACGATGTTCATCGTTGTCCGGGAGATAGGTGCAACGCCGTCCGGGATCTCTTGGGGAGGCAGATTGCCAAACTGCAGAGAGATCATATTGGCAGTGACCGTCTTCTCGGTGTTGTGCAGAGTGATGGCTTTAGCATCGATTAACCCCTGGATCTTCCTTTTCAGTATGTAACACGCCTTTGTTGGGTGGTGTACGTATCTGTGGAAGATGCAGTATTTGGGGTCGTTAATATTACCGACTTCCTGGGGCCACCTTAGCTCTGGAAGGGTGATCTTGCCGCTTTTGACGAGACACTCGAATATACTTGGGATATCGTCGTCGTCGAAAGAGTAGACTTCGACGGGCCTGGAAGTCCCGAGTTTCGTTTGCGTGGTTGCCGCAATCTTTGGTCTGGCCGTATTGATTGCCAGGGCTTCTTTCCCTTTGGGACCACGAGGATGGTCGCTGCTAGGAGATGACCTCTTGCCTCTGTCAGAGGCGGAGATCATGATGCCATTGTCGCGCGCCTTGCGACCGTTGTCTTCGGCGGCTACTGCCGAGATGATGAACGAGGGCCAATCATGGAACTGATATGGTCCTGTGAACACCGAGACCACGGGAAGGAGGTTCTTCCTGCAAATGTCTATTAATGCAGAGTCGGGAACTCCTGGAGGCATCTGTAAGGTGGCCTGACGAAAACGTTCGATGAAGATGCGAACGTCCTCCTTTTCCTTTTGCTTGACTTCGATGAGAGAGGACATAGACATGTCAATTCCTCCCTCGTAGAATCGTGTGAAGAATAAAGCTCTAAAGTCCTCGAAGGAAGTAATGCAGTTGTCCGCCAAGCTACGGTACCACTGATAGGCTACTCCTGAGAGACAGCCTTTAAACACCCGAGTGAGGAGGGCGTCGTTCCCTTGTAGCAACACCGTCATCATACTGAAATAGTTCATGTACTGGCTTGGTGATATTTTTCCCTCGAACAGGGCCATATTCTGAGGTTTGTACCTCGGCGGGAAAGGGACCTCCTCCCAGATAGCTGGGTAGGGCTGGTTGATTCCCAGTTTCTTGAGCTGATCTTTGTGCTTCAAGGCGTCAAACTGGGCTTTCAACTCCCGTACTGCCTGCATCAGATTTTCAGTCGGAAGCGAGGCCACGGAGTGGTGCGGAGTTGGTTGTATCGTAACTCCAGCGAGAGGTAAGGCATTCTCTGAGTGAGGAAGCAGAGGAACTGCTAACTCTTGATCTAGCGCAGGCTCTTGGCTCGAGTTGGATGGTGGTAAGTCCACCCCCACACGTATCTGAGTTGGCGGGACTGATGCTTGAGCCATGGCAGTCGCGTGCTGAGTTAGCATCATCTGGTGCATGTTCTCCATCATGGATTGCATTTGTTTCAGAGATGTCTCAAGTATAGTGATGCGTTGTTCCGCGTTCCCTGACGGCGAAGCTTTCTCGCATTCATCTTCAATGGCGTAAACTTCCATCTCCCTGGGCGTCATTGAAGGATTAGTATAGGTCGCTGTAGAAGTCGACTCTACACTTTCTGCCTCTGATTCGGGGGCTTGGCGACCCCCAGCGTCGGAATCAGAAGAGGACGAAGCTGGTTGTTGTGACCTCGCGCGAGTGTTTTGGAACACCCCGGCTTCAGTGTTCCTGAGGAGCTCACTGAACCTCCTTCGGCTCGGGGGTCGGGAGGGATGACGTCTTGAGCTCGACCCTCCTCTACGTATGTGTGAAGCCATGTTCACAGATGCATGCGCTGGTTCCTCTTCCTGGAAAGACTGAGAGTAGCTCAATCGGTCGAAAATCGACAGTTTTTCTTTAGAACAGCAGCAGTCAATCATAATTTTATGACTATTACAACATTGCTCGCTAGGGGGCATAATAGACATGTTGGAAGGTCCCCTTTCCTTACGCTTCTGGATGAGATATGCGCGCAAGTCAGGAGGAGTAGAGGAAGGAGACGAAGGCTTGTTCCTTCTGTTCCCATTAGTGGGCATGCGGAGATTGGGCACCATGGTTTTCCCTACGCCACCTGTGTACAACAGGTTGGCCATCTGGGCGGCGAATAATCCCCTGGGAGGGTGTCTTTTCGCAATCTGAGCTTGTTTTACGCCGAGGGACTGTGCCTGGCGTAAATTGGAGATTCGCTCAGTCTGGCGTAAAGCTGGAGAGGCCCTCAGTCGGCCATCGGCTTCTTGCGTAATCCGGAGGGTAGGCAGATTATTCTCTTGCTGGCGTAAAGGCCGAGAAGTTGCGTACTCGCCTGCTTGCTTCCCCTCGCGGAGATCACAGCGCTCATCTGGTTCACCGAAGAGGTCAGATATTATCTTGCACGTGGAGCGTGATCTGTACCTCCGATTTGGTGTTAAGGCACCATCGGAAGTTTTGTCTGTACCGCACGTAGCGGGAGACTGATTTCTGTGCGTAAAGCGCAGTGGATACTCCTGGGTTAGCGCTGAGGCTTTTCTCGAAGTTTTGTCTGTACCGCGCGTAGCGGGAGACTGATTCCTACGCGTAGAGCGCAGTGGATACTTCTGGGTCAACGCTGAGGCTTTGCCCGAAGTTTTGTCTGTACCATGCGTAGCGGGAGACTGAGTTTTACGTACAGGGCACGGAGGGAGCAATGCTACCACCTTATTGGTCGGAGAGATCGGAGAGATCGGAGAGTCCACAGGAATGGTAGAGGATGTCTTGGGCATCCACACTTTACGCAGCTTCCTGTTGTCTTGGACGGAGAGAGAGTGAGAGCTACCCCCGGTTCGAAGCATGTCTTCGTAGGCAGACTGGTCGAACTGGACGACCAGTGTCTTCTTCACGGATCCCACGGATACCGCATCATGTTGAGCAATTGCTTCCTCATCAGAAGAGAAAGATGTCCCCAGCAGAGTCGCCATCTTGTTTGTGGTATTAAACGAAAGAATGAAAGTGTATTTCAATGACAGGGTTTATGCGAAACCCGTGCCCTTTGGTTTACAAACAAACTTGTACAATATAATCCTATACGAGGATGTGGGAGTATAATTTATTTAATCTGGATAAATATTGCTATAGGTGTCTGATCTGCAGTCGTCACTTTAGCCCTTGGACCACACGATGTTGAAAAAGTGTCGTAGAAGACAGGTAGCAGCTTCGAAGGTTGCAGGAGAGGGTGGATGCACGATGCCAAAGTCGTCGATCCCTGCTCTTTGCCTGAGCTCCGGTCTCTCTCTCTCTCTCTCTCTTGACCTCCGGTTCGATCTTTCTGGGAAGTTCGACCTTGTTCGATCTTCAAGTTTGAAGTTTTTGACCTTATTCCCCATTGATAGGGGTCTCTATTTATAGAGTTTTGGTGACAGTGACCACTCCGTCGGTGTAGAAACCGAGGAGTGGGAAGTACAGCACCTCTTTACACAACGGTTAAGATAACCAATGCCTGCGTATAGATAACCTTTTGAGTGAGCATGTGACGCGTGTCCAACTAAGGGGACAAAACGCGTATATTTGCTGCGAAGATCACGGCGTAGAAGTCATGTAGGTAGGTATCCCTTGTATAGAAGAAGTTGGCGTAGAAGCCAAATGACTGTCACCCTGGCGTAGAAGCCAAGTAGGCATAGAAGCCGAATAGACATAGAAGCCGAACAGGCATAGAAGCCGAACAGGCGTAGAAGCCGAATAGGCATAGAAGTCGAATAGTCGTAGAGGCCGAGTGGTCATAGAGACTGAGTGGTCGTAGAGACTGAGTGGGCGTAGAAGCCGCGTGAGCACAGATCCTGAATGGGCGTAGAAGCCGCTGCGTACCGTGCCAGAGTGCTGATGTGGACGTCTTAGCCGGAATTACGGCTTTTGAAGATATAATCAAATCTCCTGCAGAGATTTGCCACCATCTTATGCATTAAATACGGAGGCATGTTTTGAAGGTCTGCAGCCCTTCTGTGCATCCATCGCAGAGACGTGCCTTGAGAGAAACTGTCACCGCTCTGTGCAATTAGACGTGAAAACGTACCGCGAGTCCCGTACGAAGTGCAGCTTTTGACGTGGCAGGCGGTTTGTCTACTGCGGAGCGTAAAATAGCTCATGTTTGCCTGTGTAAAACAATGCAACATATTCCCTTGTACGCGAAAGAGCGGTTTACGCTGAGGGGACTTCAGTAAACGACGGTTCGGTAATGTTTTAACCAAATCCTCTGCATTAAATATAAAGATCCGCCATCATACTGTGGGGCGCATCCCGAGGGGTCTGCCATCATTTCCAGCCATCGTCTGGGTAGTCGTGTAGCACTTTTTGTCAGGAGTCAGAGGTCAGATTCACTGTGTGACTTGACAGGTTCATTTCGGGGAAGACGAAGCGTTCCTCGTACGCTTTAACACTGCTTTGAGAGCGGATGAGTTTTACGCCATGGAGGCGATGAAGAACCCTGTTTACGCTGGAGCGGCCTGGACGTACTGCACTTACGCGGATGGTCCTTTGAGCTTATTCTTCACGCTGTATTTTAGTGGAAAAGCTCTGTTGTACGCTTGATGGCTCTGAAGGCCCCTGTTTACGCTGCTCTGCATCAAGAGGCTGCGTAGATCCTCCCAGCGTATTTTTTATGCTTCTGCATGATGAAAATCCACTTTTTACAGAGGATTTTTCATTAATATTCAAGATCACGATTACATATGACGGGAGTCTACTACGCTAGGTTCTCGTCTGATGGAGATCTTCATTTCTTCTTTTACAGTACTTCTTCGGCCGGGGGCCAAGAAAATGGTGAATGGAGGGAGGATACAAAACTAGGCCTATTTAAATTATTCAAGCCCACCCCCATACGTCATCGGCGACCATGCTTAGAATTGTGATTGGGATTCAGACCCAACACAATAATGGAAGACACGACCAAGCTGCCCATCAGGGTCCAGCTTCATAATAGGGGAAAATACAGCTAACAAGCTGTGTAGTCTAATGCGACCCTTCCTCTCTCTTTGACGAATTGCCATATAAAATCGCTGATTATCTCGAGCAAAGGAAGCTATGATATCCTTCCATGGTCCATCATTGCAGAAAATATTTGCTCGAAGACGTCTCTTTTTACGGCTCCTTACATGCTGGAAGAACATAATCTTCTTCTTTCTCAGTTCAGCTCAATGAATCTCATCAGCCATCTTTGTGGTGAAGGAAGTATGGAGAAATAAGTTTATTTGCTTGCCCTTATATAGGCAGAAGAGAATGTTCAAATCCTAACAAACTTCATAAATATCGTCGAAAAATTAGCCTTGAAGAACGAGTCAAAGTTGACCATTTCATGCTTCATTCAAAGTATTTTAAATTACAAGGAATTTAAAAACTTTGAAGGGGGTCTTGTAGAAGCATGAAATATGCTGGGGAATTGTACACGTATTATACGGTCAAAACCCCCAACATACATGAAGTTCGCATAAAATAGAGCTTCAAGACTGTTTGGCGTAAAATAGAGCTTCAAGACTGTTTGGCGTAAAATATGGCTTCAGAGCTATCCGCGTAAAACAGAGCTTCAGAGCTGTCCACGTAAAACAGAGTTTCAAAGCTGTATGGCATAAAATATGTCTTTAGAGCTGTCCACGTAAAACAAAGCGTCAAGGCTGTGTGGGGTAAAATATGGCTTCAGAACTGTCCGTGTAAAACAGAGCTTCAAGGCTGTTTGGCATAAAGTAGAGCTTCAGAACTGTCCGCGTAAAACAGGGCTTCAGAGCTGTTTGGCGTAAAGTTGAGCTTCAGAGCTGTCCGCGTAAAACAGAGCTACAAGGTTGTATGGCATAAAAGATTGCTATACCTTCCTGCGTAAAGTTTAAAATACGTTATTTTTAATGCAGCGTAAAGTTGTACGAGGAACTCTTCGTATTCCTCGGATGAATTTGTTAGACAAATCAGTGAACCTGACATCTGACAAAAGTACTGCACGATGATCGAGAGGACGGTTGTGATGATAATTTTGCACAGAGACCCAGGTTGTCGTTTTGTGACATATTTTTGATACAAGTCATTTTTACGCTCAAGACTGGAGTCTTCTGAATATGCTGCCTATTCTACATGGTCAGAAATGAGTTTTTACGCTCAAGATAGAACGAAATCAGACGCCACATCAAAAGTTATTTCTCGTACAGAGCTCGAGGCATATCTCTGCATTTAATGCACGAGATTTTGTTCTATTCTTTAGATTTTATCATGACTGGGAGAGCTAAAACTGTGACTAATACGCTCACATCACCATCCTTGCATTTTATGCCAACTAGGCTATTTTCAACTATAGGAGTACGCCGTATGCTATCTCCTCGAAATATACCAACTCGGCTATATTTGCAAAGGTACGTGATAAGGCTATTTAGCCCATAATACGCTCAAGATCTCAGTCGTGATGGATAATTGACTGGAAAAGCTAAAACTGTGACTAATACGCTCACATCACCATCCTTGCATTTTACGCCAACCAGGCTATTTTCAACTATAGGAGTACGTCGTATGCTATCTCCTCGAAATACGCCAACTCGGCTATATTTGCAAAGGTACATGATAAGGCTATTTAGCCCAGAATACGCTCAAGATCTCAGTCGTAATAGATAATTGGCTATTTTACGCTCACATCACCATCCTTGCATTTTATGCCAACCAGGCTATTTTCAACTATAGGAGTACGACGTCTGCAATCTCCTCGAAATACGCCAACTCGACTATATTTGCAAAGGTACGTGATAAGACTATTTAGCCCAGAATACGCTCAAGATCTCAGTCATGATGGATAATTGGCTATTTTATGCTGGTTATCTATTATTCACGAATCATCAAGTTTTACGCAGAGTTTGGCCTTTTACGCCAACAAGACAGTTATTTGGCTTTTACGCCAACCATCTTTACGCAGGGGCAGTTACCTACGTGGCTTGCATGCCATGATCTTCGAGAAGCAGTTATACGCGTTACCTCATAAAAGGACACGTGTCATACGCATATTCAGAAGACAATTAGAACGTGGGTAGCAGTTGCCATAACCGCAGCATAAAAGATACAACTTTCTTCACAGTTTGGCCTTTTATGCCAACAAGACAGTTATTTGGCTTTTACACCAACAAGACAGTTATTTGGCTTTTACGCCAACCATTTTATGCAGGGGCAGTTACCTATGTGGCTTGCATGCCGTGATCTTCGAGAAGTAGTTATACATGTTACCTTATAAAGGGACACATATCATACGCATATTCAGAAGACAATTGGAACGTGGGTAGCAGTTGCCATAACCGCAGCGTAAAAGATATAACTTTCTTCACAGTTTGGCCTTTTATGCCAACAAGACAGTTACTTGACTTTTACGCCAACCTGGCAGTTATTCGATTGATCTCTATAAATAGAGACTCATGGTCATAGGGTAGGAGACACTGGCACAGACGATCAAAGATGATCAGAAAGGGGCACAGGCACAATCACAATTAGAGATCAGAGACAAAAGAGGGCACAGACAGAGAGTCTTGGTTGACAACTTTGGCAACAGGAATTCGATCCTACTTGCAACTCTTAAAGCTTCTTCTACAGCACTTTTTCATCATCGTGTGGTCCAAGGAACAAAGTGATCGACCGCAGATCAGACTTCTATAGCAATACTTCCCCAGAATCATTTTTATTGTACTTAACATTTTCGTATAGGATTAATTGTACTATTTTTCTTATTTGTAAGCAAAAAGGGTTTTGTACATGTCACGCCCCAATCTCCCGCAAGCTCAATAGTCTCCGCTGAACGTGAATCACCACGTTGCAACTCTCCCGCGGGATAATCGTTCTCATCGGGACGTGATGCCGTACGAGCCTGGAGTTACGCTCGTGCAAGGCAATGTTGTTAAACACCAAAGTTATCATCGAAACAACCAAGTTGTAACGAAAGTTAAGCAATGTGTACCAAACACACATCAGAGTAATACGCAGCGAAGCTCTCGATAGGGTCCAAATGAACTACCCCGAAGGCAATGCCACAAAGGCGATGCCACGGAGACGATGAAATGCTCTTGCTCTTTTCTCTAGCCCATAAAGGTACTTACAGTTCATACATCATGCCTCGTATATCCAAGCAGCGCCACTACGTCTGCGTACCTAAAATATTGCCCACAAACGTGGGTCAGTACACAACCGTACTGGTGAGCGGGGTAACCCACTCGCCTAAGCCGACACTAAGTAAAATAGTGAATGCAAACAATTAAATGGTGATCTTTCTAGTTGAATCCTAGATTCATTTCATGGCATATGGATGACATGTTAAGGAAAGCTGTAAAGCAGTTTAAGCATGCAATCATTCAACTCAAACCAAACGACAAGCATTTATATATATCCAACCCGAAACATACTAGCATGCAACCCGTCCTACTCAATGCCATCGCTTGCACGATAACATATCGAACCATTCTCAAGCCTCAAATATCCATCCTCAACCAAAGTTTATATTCCAATCTCAAGTGCACACTCTTGCCGAGGCAAGGTGGCCGCGCCTACACGAAGCCAAACCAACAAAAGAAAAGCAAGCCAACACTAATCTATATGAAGTCACTGTTAAAGCCATAAAGGACATTGATCGGACCAAGATCAATAGGGCAGTCCTACTCGATCCAGGGCTGGGCAGCTACTCCCTCCTGGTGGTATCGGACTACCAGTACCGCGCCCAAGACGTGATGCCCATGTCTCCTCCATGGTCGAACGGTCCCGGTACCCCGGAGTCCATCCCGTTTGAGGAAACGAAACCCTGTGCAACACAGGTTGTCCGTGACATGCAGACACCAAATAGGTATGGCGAGAGGATCGAACATTCTCGTCCCACCAAGCGATCCTAGACTCATTCAACCGAATATCCAACCAAAACATCCATAACCATTCTTCCAACATATTGCCCAAGGCACCAAATCCAAGTTATTTCCATTGGCACAATGCCTCTTCTCAACACAGTATTTCCAATTGGTGCAATACCCCACACTCAAAACAATCCCATGGCACAATGCCCCAACAGTGGCACAATGCCCTCGTCAATGCAATTGTTCGGTTTCGAACCACAACTGCTCGCTTTGCAAGACAAAGCGACCAAGTGATTCTCGTACACGGATGCACGCTCGCTCGCCCGAATTCCCGATGTTTCAAATCTCTCAATGTATCATTTCAATTGTCCAAGCATAATCCCAATTATTCAACCGACTGCCTCAAATGTAATATTCCAACTCTAGCTCCAACTATCCAACGCGCAAACCAAATCAAGCCACAATCCTACCAAGCAAATAACGCACACTCTATACATGCCTCAGTGTAGTGGTTCCTAATGTTTCAGCCCAAGTATTCAAGCCTTTTACGTATTTTCCATATTATTAGGCATGAAGGAGTAGAGGAGAAGGAAAAGAGCCCACTCACAATGTTTGATCCCGTTAGGCATCCTGTCCTGTCGATACGGCCAATCCTTTGAACCCGTGGTCCGATGCAAGCGCGATCTACTTAACAGGTATGACCGTGCGAGGAGGCCGTGCTCTCCAAATCATCCGACCGATCGGATTAAGAAAGACGGCATTATCGCTTCCATCAATCTATTCAGTACTGTTCTGAATGAACACCTGATTTCTATCGAACCCGCTAGCCATCTGCACATGAAACAACTCAATCAATACTTATTCCCAAAATCTAACAAATTAAATGTAACCCGCATTTGTTTCATTCAATTCGACTCAGCGTAACGCACCGTGCGGTTGTGGGTGTTACATAATATACCACTTAGAATCAGGTTCGTCCACGAACCGTGCTGGTACTTATTCCTATCACATGTCGCTTGTCCAACTCCATGGATCTGCTCTATGCAACTCTCATATTCATGATCCTGACTCAGCATCTCGCTCTGCTGAACGCTCGTACAATTTTCTGAATTCCTATATCCTCCTTGCATCTCAATACGAATTCCTCGTATTGCTTAGTTTTGGATCGTACACATATTTAAGGCATCCCTAAAATACGTGTATTTTAGCCGAGCTTTGCGATAGCGAATTTAGACAAGTTACAAGGGTATCTTTATATCCGAGGCATCTATTTCTTTACTCCCAATTGAACCAAATCATGATTTCCATTCCAACATATTCGATTGAGCACTATTCTCAAAAATGATAATTTCCCTCCTACTCAATCAGTTTGTGTTCCAACTCAATCCATCCAACTATTTCTGAATCCGCACTAGCAACATCTCCAAATATATCTCATGCACCGAATGAACATCTCAACTGATACTACCCCAACTAGGCGACTTACCCAAATATCAAACTTTGCTCTCATCAGCTCAACCAAACACCTCTTCCTCAATCTCAATACCTCGTTGGGTGAACATCTATATCGAGGTTCGTGTGATCCACGAAGATCTTACCGCCACGCCAAAGGGATAATGTTGCCACGATTTCAACGTGGACACACTCGCCACAATTCTTAGGTTGTGCATGGAATAGTTCTTCGCGCTGCTTCCACTGCCTCGAAGCATAGGATATCACCTTTGCCTTTTGAATAAGCACGCTTCCCAGACTAAGTTTCGAGACATCTTGTAAATCTGAGGCAAATCTGTCCCTTCCAGTATTCGCAAGGATTTGATCTGAACGAGCCGCTGCTTTAACTTCACGAGCTAGTTTTACAGTCGTCAATTCATATGAATGTTATTCCCTTCCAGGGCACAATGAGTCAGAGGCAATGCCATCGATAAAAATCTGCGACTCTGAAGCTCATCAGTTGACTAGGCTACTTCCACCATCGCTTCGATCTTCTGGCTGCATCTTCAGCTGAAGACTATCCCAAGGGTCTCTCAAATCCAACACTCAGTCGATAAGCCAAAACTTATAACTCACATCCACCCTCGACGCATTCCCAAATACGCTGCCTCAAGGGTCGTTCTATGGGTCTACCATATTCAATCTCTGATCTGGCGGGCAAGTCGCTAGGGTCAGCTGTCCCGAAGCTACGCTCGATAATTGTAATCATCACGATGGACAGTTACTATGAACCATGCTATATCTCATCTGCAAATTCGAATCAAAATCCAACTATTCCATCTGAGCGAACTTCCGAATCCGAGCAATTCATGTACTACCTTTGATGATCTGTCAACCAATGCCGCTTAGCCACCTAGAGTCTTGCTATCTATCCGAGCCACAGTTCGAGAACTGCGCTCATTGAAACCGTCTTCCATCAATCCGTCGTTCTGCCCTGAATCTATCAAATTTCTGAATTGCCATGTTCGTCTTCTCGTACTACCACTTGCATTTATTTCCGAAACCAAAGACTTGCTCTAATTCTTATCCGTTTGCCGCATCCCATAATGCACGTCCAACTTATTCGAGCAGCACAGTGATTTGTTCCGACGTTGCTCCCATATTTTAGCTATCTTCAAAAGTCTGTCTGCCACAATTCTTGCCTTTAGTTGTTGCCTCAATCCGTCCACGTCTTCCGGAGGATCCGTCTACCATTGTTGCAACATCTTGCCCAAAATTCTACTTTGCTAAACCTGAGTCGACTTCTCGAGCAGCAATATCCAAAATCCTTCAAGTTTGTGTGAATCTATCGCATTGTCCCTCCAAACCAAAATTGTGTTTCATTGCTCAACCAACAGCTCAAATGTGTTACCCAAAATCGTAGTCCGTGCTCGATATGTTCAACTCAATATTCGCTTGCTCCATTTTTATTCTTTCCAACCTAACCGACGTGTACCAACCAACTTGTATTCCTGTTACCCGAGTTCATTCAGGCAATTTCCATTGATGTCCAACCAAAATATTTTTAATGCCTTGCTCAATATGTGGTATCCCATATACCACTCCGAATCAAGTTGCTACTCGTATTATGATTTCTTGCACTAATCCAAGATCCTTTCGAACCATCCCTTATGTGTGATTGTGCCTTTCCAATTTTGAGTTTGACACAAAACTCGGGCAATGCTTGAATTATCCAACTATTTCCATCAATCTCACTATGCAACTCGTGCCATATCCCATTCTCAATACTTCCAGCTATTCTCAAACCGATTGCTACTTTCGCTACACGAGCAACTTGTGCAACGATCTTTTCCAAGTATTCCAACCCAATACTCAATAGTTTCACACATTTGTTATACGAGCAACTCGTGCCAACTATTCTGATATTCCCGAGACAAACTCAAATATGCCCAACCGATGCGCCACAGCCAAAATTCTAACTTCTATCCAACACAGTCGCTAAACGAGCAACTCGTGCAACGATCCATTCCCATCGAATGTTCCTACTCAAAACATGTCGCATTACCAAATCTCGTTAGCCAACCAACTGATCCACTGATGCAATCAGAAACTCCCTGAACGACAAACCAAGCCAACCCAACGATAACTCTCAACTTGTTACACAAATGCAACAACGCCACCCAACTTGATGCACGAATGCAACAACGCCTAACGAGGCTAAGCGATCCTACGAAAACCAACCAAGGCAACACAACCAAGAATAACATGCAGCCACAACCAGCAATATATAGACTTATTGCATGAAACATCCAATGTGGCACTGAGTAGAGTCAAGAGCTAGACGACACGCGAAAGCTATTTAGAGTTTGTGATAAAGTGAAGGACCAAGTCCGAGAAAATGAACCAGGATCTCTGATACCAATTTGTCACGCCCCAATCTCCCGCAAGCTCAATAGTCCCCGCTGAACGTGAATCACCACATTGCAGCTCTCCCGCGGGACAATCTTTCTCATCGGGACGTGATGCCATACGAGCCTGGAGTTACGCTCGTACAAGGCGATGTTGTTAAACACCAAAGTTATCAACGAAATAACCAAGTTACAACGAAAGTCAAGCAATGTGTACCAAGCACACATCAAAGTAATACGCAGCGAAGCTCTCGATAGGGTCCAAATAAAATGCCCCGAAGGCAATGCCACGGAGACGATAAAATGCTCTTGCTCTTTTCTCTAGCCCACAAAGGTACTTACAGTTTATACATCATGCCTCGTATATCCAAGCAGCGCTACTACGTCTGCGTACCTGAAATATTGCCTACAAACGTGGGTCAGTACACAACCGTACTGGTGAGCGGGGTAACCCACTCGCCTAAACCGACACTAAGTAAAATAGTGAATGCAAACAGTTAAATGGTGATCTTTCTAGTTGAATCCTAGATTCATTTCATGGCATATGGATGACATGTTAAGGAAAGCTGTAAAGCAGTTTAAGCATGCAATCATTCAACTCAAATCAAACGACAAGCATTTATATATATCCAACCCGAAACATACTAGCATGCAACCCGTCCTACTCAATGCCATCGCTTGCACGATAACATATCGAACCATTCTCAAGCCTCAAATATCCATCCTCAACCAAAGTTTATATTCCAATCTCGAGTGCACACTCTTGCCGAGGCAAGGTAGTCGCGCCTACACGAAGCCAAACCAACAAAAGAAAAGCAAGCCAACACTAATCTATATGAAGTCACTGACAAAGCCATAAAGGACATTGATTGGACCAAGATCAATAGGGCAGTCCTACCCGATCCAGGGCTGGGCAGCTACTCCCTCCTAGTGGTATCGGACTACCAGCACCGTGCCCAAGACGTGATGCCCATGTCTCCTCCATGGCCGAACGGTCCCGGTGCCCCGGAGTCCATCCCGTTCGAGGAAACGAAACCCTGTGCAACACAGGTTGTCCGTGACATGCAGACACCAAGTAGGTATGGCGAGAGGATCGAACATTCTCGCCCCACCAAGCGATCCTAGACTCGTTCAACCGAATATCCAACCAAAACATCCATAACCATTCTTCCAACATATTGCCCAAGGCACCAAATCCAAGTTATTCCCATAGGCACAATGCCTCTTCTCAACACAGTATTTCCAATTGGTACAACACCCCACACTCAGAACAATCCCATGGCACAATGCCCCAACAGTGGCACAATGCCCTTGCCGATGCAATTGTTCGGTTTAGAACCACAACTGCTCGCTTTGTAAGACAAAGCGACCAAGTGATACTCGTGCACAGATGCACGCTCGCTCGCCCGAATTCCCGATATTTCAAATCTCTCAATGTATCATTCCAACTGTCCAAGCATAATCCCAATTATTCAACTGACTGCCTCAAATGTAATATTCCAACTCTAGCTCCAACTATCCAATGCGCAAACCAAATCAAGCCACAATCCTACCAAGCAAATGACGTACACTCTATGCACGCCTCAGTGTAGTGGTTCCTAATATTTCAGCCCAAGTGTTCAAGCCTTTTACGTATTTTCCATATTATTAGGCATGAAGGAGTAGAGAAGAAGGAAAAGAGCCCACTCACAATGTTTGATCCCGTTAGGCATCCTGTCCTGCCGATACGGCCAATCCCTTGAACCCGTGGTCCGATGCAAGCACGATATACTCAACTGGTATGACCGTGCGAACAGGCCGTGCTCTCCAAATCATCCGACCGATCGGATTAAGGAAGACGGCATTATCGCTTCCATCTAGCTATTCAGTACTGTTCTGAACGAACACCTGATTTTTATCGAACCCGCTAGCCATCTGCACATGAAACAACTCAATCAATACTTATTCCCAAAATCCAACAAATCAAATGTAACCCGCATTTGTTTTATTCAATTCGACTCAGCGTAACGCACCATGCGGTTACGGGCGTTACAGTACAAACCTTCTTCATTTTGTTTATTCAAACACCTACGCTGCAACATCGATGGTAGAACATTGTCTAGGTCAATAATACTTTCTAAATATTTCGCACAAAATATTTATGGTACATGTCATGCCATCTAAACTCCAAATGGAGAACAATGATATATGATAATGATAATCAATACTCAATACTCAATCACAATATAAAACTAGAGGAAGATAATGCTCGACATGGAATAGAAGAAAAAAAATACAGAGTCACAACACATCACAAGTTCGAGTCCAATAGTCTAATCTCAAAATAAGATTTCAAAATAGTACATGTCATAAAGTCTAGCTAAGATCAATACAACATCATAAAGAGCAATCTAAAACTCTCTAACATGTGGTACTATATCAAGAGGCTCTATAGTACAATCTCAACAGTCTCGCCATCATGTGGCCCATAGTAGGTGGGACACATCTGCTCTAACCAATCATCTGGAAAATATATCCAGTCAGGATTGGAGCGAACTACAACCCAATAGCAGTTCCAAGTTAATTAATAATAACTATAAACAAAAATAGATAATAAAATATAAGACGAGAAACAAGGAAATAATATCAATAATCTAGAGCAATATGGTAAACACTAATCTCAATGTAATAAAATGGAGGCAATAAACTAGAATATAGTGAAGAACTGTAACTACGCTAAGTATTTGAAATACTAGTTAAATATGTGACCGACTTGGGTTATTAAGATCTACTATCACGATCAATAACACAATCATATGATCAGTATGATTGGCTCTTGTATACAAGGAACACAATCATTTAAGATTGGTTATTATCTATAAGTACACAATCATTTAAGATTGGCTGTTGTCTATGGAGTAACACAATCATATGTGGGGTGTATGATTGGTTGTTGTCTATATGATGCAATACAATATTCAAAGTTTTGATCACATATCTATCTATCACTTCTTCTGCCCCCAACCAATACTCATGGATCCGATCATGACACGTCACAAACACGAATATAATATAAGTACACAAAGAACACGAATGTACACGAATGAACACGAGCACAAGAAATACCCGATGCACACGATAAAGTACATGTGAAGGAGTATCCAAAGTACACGGTAATGGGATGACATCTCCGAATATGGTCCATATAGTACCAGTCCGTGTAACCACTATGTCAGAATCAAATAAAATATTTCTAAATACTTATATTATAGTAATTATAAAATAATGAAAACTATCAAAGAATATACTCGCCTGTGGTACTGAGCAAATAATGCAAATCGGTATCCAAACTGATATCACACAGACTTATATATGAAATATTATGTCACTTGGGTGTAATGAATAAAAAATTAGTAAAAGATGCACCAATATGATTTTCTAGGCCATTTCTAGGTCGCTCTAGCGAAAATTGGTCATACACAAGTTTCTAGGTCCAATACTAGTTAATTAGTCTATAATGGTTACTAACTAGCTAATACTAGCTTATCTTAGCTATACTAGGTTATTACCTAGAGTTCTAAATGATACCTTACTAATACCTACACTAACTAGAATAACTTAGTATCTACTCATATCCTATACTAACCTTAACATTTAACTTAAATCTAAGGTCACTGATATATACCCACATTAGTGGATATACCCACTGTTACCCACATTACTCCAGATACAAAAACTCTAATCCAAGTGACATACTTATAGTTACTGCTACCTCAACTCCTGGTCTGTAACAGACCTTAAACTCTATTAACAGATATTAATATACTAATTCACTAATCTGAGAATTTAACTAATATCATACACTAGTTAATAACTACTACTATATAACACTAACTTATTACCAACTAACACAACTAATATTAATACTATAACTAACTAATTCCTAAATACACTAATACTCGAATGAGCAACTGATACATAAGTCTACACCTATAGAAATCAAAACTGAATATTACCCCTCAATCCTTACTGACTTAACAAGCTCCTGGCATACCCTTGATACTTCACTACCCATGACTGACTTCCCCAGGTATGTATGAACTGATACCTGGAAACTTCCTCATACTTGAGACTTATATGCACAGACACTAGTTCACACTGCATGAGAACACATTAATTACACCTATACTTCACTGCACTCTTCAACCCATCTCTCACATGCACCCATGTATCTTAAGTGTACTTAGCACACTGTCCTAAACTCAACCCCCACCTGAATGCCACATCTAATCTACTGCCACACTCAATTGCTGCTAACAGACTCCCTCCCCAAATACTGCAACTACTGCTCACTGCTAAATCACCTGCACTCACCACTTGCTTACACACACAGATCTATTTTAGTGCACTACCACCATGTATTCACACTGGTACATTTGTGCAACTTCAAGTTGCTGCTGCGTATGATAACTCCATTTTTTATCATACACACACAGAGATCTTTTATAACTCAATCCATATCAGTGCACATCCTTGCCTACTGATACCACATACACAAAAGCAACTGATACACACACACACACACTAGCTACCAAGTGCACATAAATGCATTTACTTGTACATGAGTAGTATTCCCTTGCATTTCTCATAGTCAGGAACCCCATATCAGCATACCCGAGCCTCTAACCCCAAGCTTCTACTACTTGCTGCTCTCCCATTCCAGGTTGAACACTCTTGCAACATCTGTTGCAACTCTAGTTGCAAAATTCACATGTCACAACATGGCTACTATTGTTGCCAATTCCACTTCTTACAGACCACATCAGTGTATTTTTCTACTGATACCACAAACAAAAGTCATTTCCTCATACACCTATAGTGTATTAATTGAGATTCTCATGATACACACCTACCAAGGTGTCAACACTCCCAATTAAGAAGACAAATCCCAAATTCTCCATAATTATTTACTTACACGTATCAAATACAATTATATAGAACTAATATAACTAATTACAAAGGAAAATGAGAAGAAATTGCACAAATCAACCAAAATAAGTCTCGTATCACAACGTATTACAAAATACCATGATACGGCATACTCGTATCCATTTGTTGACACGTATCTTGTATCCCAACCCTGATCTAAGTCTAATTAGACTAAATTAGTATCATGACACACACTTGATGTGTAAATCCTGTACTTCCCCCAAAATGGACACAAATCACTATATAAAAGATACAATACTCAACAAAATAGCCTAAAACTTCTTCCTATATGTAGCACTATGCTATGGGAGGGTTCTTAATAGTCAAATGCATGATTTAGAAACTAGGAAGAAGGTGAATTCATAATTTACCAATTGGGAGATGGATTTCCAATAAATTGTTCCTACAGACGAGATCCGGATACGATCTCCTTGCCAAAAATCCTTCTCCTTGTGCATATTGCTTCTCCAAGCTCCAAAGCTCCTTAAAAAATAAAAATGAGAGAGAAATGCAAATAAATTAGAAGAGATTAATGGGGGAATAAAATAATTGGGGATCTAGAATTTGGGGATCTAAAATGGAAGTGTGAAATAAAGAGGAGAGAGAGAGAGAGGAGACCCCTTTTCTAGTGGCCGGCCCCTTCATCCCCTTCTCCAAGCAACAATAAATGAATAAAGTGCCCCTACTTAGTTAATATGAAGAATATTAATGGAGGGCTAAATGGGAAAGTCTCTAACTAATACAATTAAGTTAATCTCCTTAATTAGCTAAAGGGGTATGGGTATAATTGGGTCTAGTCCATGTTGGGCTCACTTATTGTCATGACAAGTCTAATTTGGTTCACTAGTGTCAAGTCTAATTAATAGGCTAGCCCTCTAACTAAAATAAATAAATAGCTCACGTATAAATATTAATTAATAGTAATATATATAAATATTAGTTTACAAAAAAATAAAATATGCCAAATGACTAAAATACCCTCATTTGGAAATGTGAGGGTGACAGGTCGGAATAATGGGTTAGCATGGAGTACTCATATGGTTATACTAATTAAGAAGATCGTATATCGCATCTGATTGCACCATTGAGGAAATAGGCTGTACCGACTCGGCAAAATGATAGGGAGATCTGGATAAGGTAGGTGGGCTCTGGCCCTTCTTTTCTACTCCTTCATGCCTTAATAAAATACATCACCGTGTATGTCAAACATTGAGTATAGAACAATAAATAACTATATCGGAGAATGCATTAGTGCATGAGCAAACGAACGATAATGCTTCGTGTTCGAAATGAGCAGTAGTGGTACAATGCTATGGAACTATCAGTACGAAATTATAGACTTCATCAGCAAAGTGAACAGTGTTGTTCGATACCACAAACTGTTGGAATAGGTGTAGTGCCCAAGAGTTGTGGGTATATTGGACCAGCAGGTCACCAATCGGAATATCAGATGAATATGTGGTTAACGTGAGAATGATAGAATATACCGAATAGATGTGCTTCTTTTTATTACTTTTGTTTCAATACCAAGTACGTATTTTATAGTCAACTATTTACGCATTTGCATGGTCATGGATATTAATAAACTGGGAACAAAGTTTGGTTTTCTCGAACGGATGGCCCAGGGCACTAGAACCGTTTGACCTAGGAGGAAACAACGAGAACGTGCTTCAGATGCACGAGTATTATGAGACTTGTTGTTGGACTTGCTACCCGGACTGGAAGGACGAATCACAATACTTAGAATTCGGAACCTTCGGTAGGGCTTGTAACCCGAGTACGAAGTAA
This sequence comes from Iris macrosiphon, assembly GCA_036927795.1. Taxonomy (NCBI): domain Eukaryota; kingdom Viridiplantae; phylum Streptophyta; class Magnoliopsida; order Asparagales; family Iridaceae; genus Iris; species Iris macrosiphon. The sequence continues at coordinate 83,709,396 of JAYESA010000008.1, forward strand.
TCACCATCTACAAAGAGTAGCCCAAGATGACTTAGAAAGCCAGTGACCTTCATATAGATAGGCGACATGCTAACAAATTGCTTATGCAGGGACGACAATATTCACCTTGCCTCGTGCAAGGGTGGGCACATGGGTTATGGTAATAAGTCACTGTGAAGTGAAGCGGTTCAGTAGGTTTCATGTTTATTTAAGCTATCAAGTATAACATGCTTACAATGCATACATGTTTTATGCTTTCAGTAAAGGCCATGGACATGAACTGTAATTAATCTAGTTCTAAAAGCAAGATCACTAAATAAATTGTATGCTCCACATGATTACTTACTGTCGATTTAGGCAAGTGGGTTATCCCACTCACCAGCACAAGATATGTACTGATATCCAACCCCCAGGTACGAAGATCTGCTTGGTCGTACCAAGGTATTGGAAGCTTGGATTGGCAACATAAAAATGTTTGGGTGAGCATGCTTGCTTGGATATAGAATACATGATGTATGTAACGACAAAATCCTTATGAGCAAGAGAGATCATGAGTTTTGTAAGCCAAATTGGCATATTCAGTGAGGCTATTAAGAGCCTTTGTAATCAACTATTTTATCAATAAAAGAGATTCATTCGTATATTCTGTGTGACTTTTGTATGACTCTGTTTGTTCCACTATAATATCATCGTTTTGAGATACACTATTTATTATTTTATCTTCATGGCTTGTACAAGTATAATCTAGACTTGTACGAGATCACGTCCAGTGGCTTCTTTTTGATTCTGTAGAACCGAGACATGACAGATAGGGTAGGAGTCATGTTTGGTGCAATCTACAATTAAGGTTTGAAAGAATTTGGGTTGGAAGATAAAGTGTATAGATGTGGGGAGAAGAAAGTAGGAAGATGAATATATGGTAGCTGTTAGAGAAGGAAGATATAAATTATAATTTAGATGTGTTGCCCCTATCAAATTTTGGACAGCCATTAACAAAAAAATTGACTTAAGTGTGTTGCCCTATCCTGTGTCGCCCCCCTGACAAACTGTATAGTACCCTTAACATTTGCCTTTATTATTTCATCCACCTCTCTTTGACTTACCAAAATTTTCATATTCCATCCATCATTTTTTGACACATAAATTTCCATGGGCAAAAAAACAAAAAACTTTTATCATCTAATTTTGCATAAATTGCATAACTTCTGCTAGACCTGTCAATTAGGTCGGGCTAGAACAACCCAACATGAGCTCGGTGCAAAAAATTAGCCTATTTGTCGACTCGGTTCATTTAATCATGGTCCCTAGCTAGCCAAGCACAGTATATTGGGTCATATATATCAGCCTATAAGATAGGTCCGGCCCGAAGCCCAGTCACGACTTGGCCCAAGGCACGACCCGACCCGAAGCCCACACAAACATATGATGCACCTGCCATCTTCTATATATGTGGTTACATAATCAACTCAATGCCAGCTCATAGGTTATATAATCTGCTAAATAAAATAACCCAAGACCTTTAAGCAACGAAAATAACAATATATGAAAATAGTTTCTTCGATAAAAGTATTGGAAAGAATCATTGAATATAGTCATCAACATCTAGAGGTCTCCAACATTGAATACATGATCAAACACGTTTCTTATCACAATTGGGATAGTTCTCATAGAAGGCAATATCAAAGAAATTTATCTCAACATAAAGAATCGTGTTCGCGTTTATTGGATATTTAAAGCTACAAATATACACACTAAAGAGCTCTATGTTGTGTACGATCAGTAAATTTAGGTTGTAATATTAAAATAAATTAGTAGACAACCTCAGAACTCATAAGTCATACCGACTTTGGCAATTACTTTAACAAACTATATGGTTTACATATTGGTAGTATATCCAAGCGGGGTTAAGCCACATATCCTGAACACATGAACCATAACTAGCCCTTGACTCTAAGATTTCTTTTTCTTGCTTTTCACAATCTTGCTAGTTACCTCACCTTCTCCTTCCTTTATTCTCACATTCTATAATTTGTCTCGACTCAAGCCCGACCCGAAAACCACCGTGTTGTTGGTAATGTGCCTGCCTAGTTGGGCTCAGATTTTCACCTTTAGGCCCGGCCCTGTTTATTATAGTGTATAGGCCTGAGAGGTCCAGCCCAGCCCACTTGACAGCTCTACTTTTGTATATATCTTATAACATATGAATGTAATAACATTTTCTAGATTTATTTTCTAATTTTAAATTTCTACATACTTTAATTTATCGTCAATGTATTGCTTATATCATCAATAGATGCAAGCTCATGCCATCCTCTGATGCCATCCCCACAACTTCTCTCTCCCTCCTGTTGTGCATCACCCTAAACCTCATGTCTGTAATACTCATTTTTATCGTATCGATATTGTATATGAATACATTTGAGTATTTTATATTTTCTAGTAATACGTGCTTTTAGTACCTTGATCGTGAGATTGAGTTTCTCGTAATACATTAATTAGTATAGAGTGATGGTATATTATTATCATTGTAAAGCTAGCTCTCAACCATCTATATTATGATTTACTTGTAGGGCTATTTGATATTACCCCCTCTTATATTAGATATATTGATATTACCCCCCTATTAGATTAAAAGTTGAGAATAATTCCTTGAAAGTGTTCTTAAAAACTCTTTAACGACACTTTCAAAACTCTTTAACGATACTTTCATGTTTTTAACGATACTTTCAGGGGGGGTATTCTCAACTTTTAATCTAACAGGGGGTAATATCAATATACCTAATCTAAGAGGGGGGGTAATATCAAATAGCTCTTACTTGTATTCATGGATATTTAACTTGGTAAGATTTTTTGATTTTTTTTTCACGATTAGTGTGTATCAAGTATCATATGAGGGTATCTCATGAGATACTCGCATGACTTCTAAATTAATTAATGACTTATGCATCTAATATATATTTCTTGGTTTTCGTAAGTAACTATGCTAACTTGTGGACCCATAGAGACTATTAGAGACCTATGACATAACCATATACCCCACGTAGAGTTATTCTTGATTTTATACTGCCAACAATATATTGCTAGTTTATTATTCCATGCATTTATGCTCACATCCACTACAAAAGTATAAAGTTTTAGCGATAGAATTTTTCGTCCCTAAAATACCTATTTTTGTCGCTATTTCAATTTAGGGACGGATTATCGATGAAATTATGGCGTCAGTAATTTAAGTATTGCTGCCAAATTTATATCGCTAATTCGTTGCCATGTCGACGGATTAGTGACGAAAATAGCAATAGAAACCCAGCGACGGATTAGCGACATATTATTTACGTCGCTGTAGTTGGTGATGGCTTAGCGACGGATTGGCGACAAAAACTGTGAGCCTATTTTTACCAAATTTTTTAGAAGGTCACCGACTGAATTTTTGTTGCTAAGTCATCGCTAACATCGACGGACATAGCGACGGATTTAGCAACTATTTCTGATACATATTTACCATATTTTTTGGTACCAGACATATTTAGCGACGAAACTTTCCGTCGCTAATCCGTCGTTTATATGTTGCGGATCCATCGCAGAAATAGAATTTTCTATTATTCTATCGCTAATCTATCACTAGTCCATCGCTAAACATACATATTTTTGCCAGAATAGAACCACTTACTTCCTACTGAGCATATACGTGTAACATTATACAAAATCAATTAAAGATTCAAATACATGAAATACAATCAAATACAATAGAATGTATCAAATATAAGTGCATAGCCATAAATTATCATAAACAATCATAATCCAAATATATAAAGTTATACAACAAACTGTCAAATTATCAAAAAAAATATCAAGTGAATGGCGGAGGCTGTCGGCTAGCCATGTACTGCGTCATAACTGCATCGATGACCTGTTGTAGATCCTCAGGAATGACAGGCGAAGCAGCAGAAAAAGTTAGAGCTGGAGGAACCGTCGGAGGAGCTGGAGTAGCCATCGTTGGAGTGGTCAGAGGAGCAGGAGCTGTAGGAGGAGCAGGAGCTGCAGGATCACGAGACTCTGTCAGTTGTCTAACCTGCCTATGTACCTCTAACAGAGTCGTCGTGATTTGCTCCAAAGTTATAGCACCGAAAGGAACTTTGGGGTCGGGCTCTAATGGAGCTGGAGGAGCCATCGGAGGAGCTCTGGAAAGAACCGACAGCTGGGATGCCAACAATCCAGTCCAGTACACGCTGCCGCATTTTCCTCTCCCGACAGCTTGTACTCACCGATTGTTTCCCTCAGTCGGCGTACTGCTCTCAGCCCCACCCTCCAACGTCTTATATGTCTCCTATATTTATTTATGTAAATATGTTTAGATATCGTAGGTTAGGATTAATCATTTTATTAACTACAACAAAGGTTAGGTTTAGAGTTAAGTTTAGATATCGTAGGTTAGGTTTAGAGTTAAGGTTTTTAGATATCATAGGTAACAATATTAAAGTTAATGTTAAACTTATAAAATTAAATTATAAAAAATATAATTAAATTTTATTGACAAAATTTTATAAACACAACTTACGTATGCTTTTGCTGCCTGCTCATCTACGAGCTTCCCATTTTTCTTTCTTTTGTGCGTCTGCTGGAAGATTGCGCAAAAGTCGACGGTCTTCGGGTCTCCCCCGGTTCTGATGACCTCCTCGCACTATAAAAATTAAGTAATTAATTAATAAAGAAAAATAAGAACTACCAAAATCGATCTAGCAAAAAATTATAATACTGACTATCCGTCGAAAATGCTCGACGGTCGAAATGGATCCACTCGTGTGGAGACCACCCTTAGCACAGGCCGCTCTCGCCTTCTCGTACTTGGACTTATAGGTCGGGGCCTCCATCTTCTCCTTCATCTTCTCCCAGAACTCTGCTTTGAGCCACTCCTTGCGAAGATCCCCTAAATGTGACGCCAGCGCCTTATGATCATTGATCATATCCCTGAACCTTTTGCTGGCGATGATCTTGTAGCACTTTCGGATCGCAGTATCTCTATGATCCGGCTACCAGTACAACTTCTGCAAATTAGAAAAAAAATTAGCATTGTAATCAAAAAATTATATATTATTCTAAATAAAAATCTGATACATACTCGCAGCATATCCAACAAAATGAATCGTCGATCCAGCGGGACGTCACTGAAGTTGATATAAGGACCAGATCAGTGCTAACCTTGGTCAAAAAGAACCTAAAATAAGTAAACAATATATAATTAGAATAAAAAAGAATAAATAAATAAATATGTGAATTGACAATAAGTACTTACGTCGCTCCATCGGCCCACAGCTCGGGACGATCGATATTGGCTGGCCGCTCTGGTAGAGTAGGGGATCTACAAATCCTGGACGACGGACATATACTCCGTTGTCCAACATGAGGTCTGGATATGGATTTGCTCCAGTAGGAACAACTAGTGGAGTAGCCGGTGTACTAGTAGTCGCAGTAGTCACAGGAGTAGCAGTAGGGATAGAAGCTGAGGAAAGCCCGGGAGATGGAGTAGCTCCCCTACCGATGAATGAGTATGTGGCGGGAATAAACTATTCTCGGCATCTATGAACTCGTCCTCTGATGGTCGTGTGCGACTTGCATCCGGAGTAGCTGGAGTAGAGGATGGAGGATGTTGGGAAGAAGATCCTCGATGAATATGTCATTGTACTTATCTTCGTCCTCGTCCCGCCATAGGTATATCTGACAGTAAATAATGGATGTTGTTTTGAAACAAATAAAAATAATGACATCAAGACATCAAAAATTAATGGTATTGGCTCATTTGGTCATGGTCAAATTGATTTTAATAATCGATCCAAAATATAAATCGATACATTGCAACTTAGATGAATTTGTTCAGAAAGACGTCGCAATACTTCGTCACAAGCTGCTACAAGATGATTGTATTTGGATTACTCTTTATACTTTGTTATATAATTTTTACTTTTTGAGTCTAAGGACTTATGTGAGTCAGAACAAAATTTTGGCATTTAGATTGAACCTATATCCAAAGTCCACTCATACATAAGCCAACCCAGACCAGTAAGTCTTTTGGATTCGAGCCTAAATCCAAACCCACTAAAAAATCCAAGTCAAAACAATCTGGAATATGCCAACCAAACTCGGTACGAGTTTTGCCCAAACTCGGACCGAACTCGGTTACCCTGAACCAATTTTCTAGTCAGTCTCCTCTTTTGGATGACCATGCTCTAACGTTCGAATTTATGAACGTTAAAGAATCCGAATTCGGCTCGAACTCGGCTCAGAAAAATCCTATAAATAGAGAAGAATTTCTATATTTTAACACAACTCATTTACTCAACATTATTTTTCTCTATTACTCAAAGAGCTTTAAATCTTTCTCATTCCCAAGACAACTTCCTTTCCGTCTAAGTGTCCAAGTGCCGTTTCAATTAGAAGTTGAGTCGAGTTGTACAAGCCTGATTTAAAAGCTATTTTCTATTCCTTTCAGAAGTCTTCGAGCTCTTCGGATCGAAAGCTCATGTTATAAGAAGTTTGCGTGCTCTTCGGATCAAAGGCGTGTGTGTACCCTATTTCATAAATAGTGGATTAACATTGAGCAAGATTTTTCGGGCCTGGACTAGTCCTCCACGAGGGAAACAGGGATAAAATTCTCTGTGTTTGAGTTTTCTTTCTGAACTTTACTTATACTCTGATTATATTTATTACTGTAGTTTATAAGTAGTCCTTCAACTTAGAATTTTTAATTGATGATTATTTTTTGCTGCACACGTACTTACTCTATTCACCCCCCCTCCCTCTAGAGGTGTTACACGATCCTACAAATGGATGGTGTGGTAAAACAAATAAATACTAGTGTGATGATAAAATAAATAATAACCTTGTCATTAAATAAATAAATAATCTAAGCTAATGCATATGTGTGTACGTACTAATCTTCTTCATCTTCCGAATCGTCATCGTCTTCCGAATCATTTTTTGAATCATTTTCATCTTCTACTTCTTCAGTATTATTATCACTTTCACTATCACCTTCATATTCCAATTCTTGTTCCTCGCTCAATACCTCTATATGCTAGAAAATTATTGATGCTCCACATGATTGACACTCTCATCTGAAAGTTTTGCTCCTTCAATATATCATATGCTCCACGGTGGTAGATGGTAAGGAATCAAAATCACTGGCCAACCGAACATAAACCCGACTGTCCGAAAGGAGTGAATCCATCAGAACATAAACCCAACAGAACATTCCTGGGCTCCGCAGCAAATTCAGGATGACACCGATTAAAACGCTTCCATGCATATCCATCGGATGGATGAGATAATTCTCCATCATCCATCTTTCATTTCTTGCTATGCCATGTCATATGTTCTGTTGTATTTGCGGACATATACATCCTCTGTAGCCTCTTTATGATCGACAAAAAATATATGTACTTGTAGGGACGCAACCTTGCTCGGACAGTTGACTTTTCTTTGCCCCGAATTAGCTTATATCGGTCCGCGTGACAAAAAATACATCTATCTTTATCATTATTTTTCTTGTAGTACAACATGCAACCGCTTCGACAATAATCTATCTTTTCATAGCCTAATCCGAGTTTTCGTATCATCATCTTCGACTTGTAGAAGTTTTCAGGCAACTCCTTTGATCCTTTTGGCAATAACTCTCTAACAAACTGAATTATTCGGTTGTAGCATTCCTACTGCAAGTTAAAATCAGACTTGTGGTTTAGCATCTGCATCACCACCGACATGACAGAATGAGAATTACAACTCAGGTATAACGGAGTATCAGCATTCTTGAACATATCATAGAATTCTTTTGCATCAGGATTCGGATCCTCCGGATCAAGACTTGGATCGGCCGCATAAAATACCAACTCACGCGCCAGATTTCATGGTTGATATTTAAAGTTATGTCCGAGAGTGGACTCTTCTACCTCCGTATTGAAGGAGAAATGATATAGAGGAGTCAAAGGTTCTCCTTGAGCCGTCCACTCCTTGTAGTTCGATACGAAACCCTTCTTGTAGAGAAGCTCCCTCACGAGATCCACATCTTTGAATGGTATATTATGACAGTTGACACAAGGGCACTTAATGAGACTCTCATCCATAAAATAAGGTTGACTACTGGCATATTTAAGAAATTTCTTAACGTCCGCCCTGAAATCATCTGTCAAACCAATCATACTCTCATGTCGTCGATTGTACATCCACGTTCGGTTAACTAAGTATCGACTTATTGCTATCTTTCACGTGAATGCTTATGCACGTACCCTATATGTTCGAACAATTGGATTATATACAAGTGTCAAATATATATATATATATATATATATATATATATATATATATATATATATATATATATAAAGGAGCTATTAGATTCTTTAAATAAACAAGAAAATCCTAAATAATTTAAATACATATTCTATTCAGATACATACTACATACTTAAATTCTATATAACCAAATGGTAAAAATTTATATTTATCAAATCCTATTGACCTATTTCCTTCCCGGATTTAGCATATAGTGGCAATAGTCTAAAAGCATATAGTAAGGTTGTAAAACATATGAAAGAGAAAAACTTATCTATCGATATATAAATCAATTGACAAAGGTTACTATGTACTATTGAGTTAAACTTACTAATAGATATTTATTTTCATTACCAAAAAAATCGATACATTTAGTTAAACTTATATGAACATAACATAGTTTGCAGTATCGGGGATACTGATCCGATACAGACCAAAATTTGATATCGACGATTCCAACATTCAAAGTCTCTTTTTCGGTCAATTTGAAAAATAAAATTGATAAAATAAAGGCCAATTAGTAATTGTGTAAACAATAAGGTTGTAAAAGCATGTAATAATGTATTTCTTTTTACACCAGTTGTACTCTATCTAGTATATGATAATGCATTTTTAAAATATATATCATAGAAAGTCTTAGCCATCATTCCCTAATATTCTTCCACTATTCCCACCAATATGCATATCATCATCATCGACATCATCATCCTTTCATTTTGACTCTCTTTTCTCTCACCCTTTTTCCAACTCTCTATATTCATCTCTATTCAACATAAAGCATATATGTGTCCATGTCTATGTTCTCGTGTCCGTATCCAGTGTCTCGTGTCTATGTTTCCAGCATCCTAAATCCTGTATGCTTAATAATTAACCAAAAAATGAATGAGGGTTATGCTAGAGCTTACCTTCGACGAAGGAGGAGGAGATCTGACGGACGTAGAGGCGGACATAGGGGGCAGAGAGGGGCATCGAGGAGAGGGGGTTCAGAGAGGGGGTCGAGGAGGGGGCGAAGTCGAACGGAGGGGGTAAAGAGGGGGGGTCGGTGAGGAGGCGGAGAAGGGGATCGGGGCCAGGGAAGGAGGAGGAGAGGGGAGAGGCGACCGCCGGAGTAAGGAAGAGGGGTCGCCAGAGAGAGAAAGAGAGAGAGATAGGGAGAGATTGAGAATGGGAGAAAATGAAATGCGTTCTGTAATTTTTAGTGTTCGCAGCGACGGATATTTTCGTCGCTAGTCTGTCGTTGAAGGAACAACGACGGATTAGCGACGGACTATTGACAAAAAATAATATATTTTGTCTACATAAATAAATTAGTCGTGATTTCGTCGAATGTCCGTCGCTGACTCTGCGACGAATTATTGTCCTTCGCTGATATCCGTCGCTATTTAACAGTATTTTTGTAGTGATAAGAGAAGTTGCATGTGATTTGTGACTATTGGATCTTAATCCAATGGTCATGGTCAATTTTCTTAAGTTATATAAATAAAGTAACTCTCTTTTTCTCTTGTTAATTCTCCCTCTCTCTCTTTGTTTTTGAGAAAAAGAGATCATCTCTCTCTCTCTCGATATAAAGTCAGCTGTTGTACGCGGATTGTTCCTTGGTCGACATAACTTTTTTGTTTTTAACACTATACATTTTTATTCCTTTTCTTCGGTAGATGATGGTCTTCGGATACTACGGATACCAATGTGTGTATCCCATACGCCTACCAGTTGTTCTCTCCGCCCAAAGCAAATATACAAGTCGAATACACGACGTGCATACTTCATAACTAACATGCCAGATATTGTGTTACTTTAGAATGTTAATTAGTATCTAACATGTGCATTGTCATTTGACTGAAAGTGGTAACATGAACACATTACTAGTTGTTCCTGAACGCATTGCTAGTTGTATTTGATATGTGTTGAAAGTAGTATATGACATGTGCATGTATACATTTGAAAAGCATGTTTACTTTTAGGTGAATATGTTCCTGAACACAATACTAGTTCTCTCTCAAGTCTCAATACTAATTAATCAGTATGAGAATGCAACCATTTTCTTCATCACCATTTTTTTCACAAATCTAGTAAATACCTATTGCTAGATATAAAGATTAGTACTAGTTCACAAATTGTTATATCATAGCAGTTCAAAAATCTATAAGTGACTAAATATTTATTAATAGAAGTTCACAAATCTAGTATATACCTATTATTATTATTAATATTTTCTTATTGAATTAGAAGAGTAACCGGAAGCAGTACAATGAATATGGATGAATATCTTTATGAGGTACATCTATTACTAATATCTTATGCCAGTTTTAAGGTGCTGATGATAGTCTATATATCTCATGGTAGTTTAAGATTTATTTTCATGATTATGCTTGATAATTTTTTAGGGTACTGTTGACAATTTTGAGAGTGCCGTTGAAAGCTGAAGCTTTAGGGTGCTATTTACATTTTTGAGGGTGCTTTCTTTTTCAGGGTTATGTTTGATAATTTTTAGGGTGTTTTTGACAGTTTTATAGTGGATAAGATTTTGTTTAATAACCCAACTCTAATATGTATTTGGATCTATTTTGAAAAAATTTGTAAGATTGTGGTAGTATGTATTTTTGTGACTGGATTGAATGATATGTTTAAATTAAAATGAATGCTTTAAGAGTTTTTTAAATTAATATCTTGAATATATTTATGTTGTATCTTAGATGGATTAAATTCTTTTGAAATCTAGTAGTATTGGAAACTACTTGACTATTGTTTTTTTATAATACTTTAAAATAAGTGATTTATAATGTTTGAAAAATAAGTGTTATATATGTGCATCCTATTTATAACACTTTAGAAAATAAGTGTTATATATGTGCATCTCATTTGTAACATTTTGAGAAAAAAGTGTTATATATGTACATAACATTTATAACACTTTTAGAAATATTTATAACACTGATAGTTATAACTCCTGCGCGCTTACTAAAAATCATTATAAAAAGTTATTTATGACACTTTTAGCCGTCATAATAAGGTATTTTTCTTGTTGAGTAAAGCGTATTTTATATTATTTTTTGTATTTCAGGTTGTATCTCGATTTTTGTATCTCAAAGTTTGGTTTCGTATTTTGATAATTGCTTTGGAATAATATTCCTATTTTAGGAAAGGCTTTGAGTTTTCTTTGGCTTTGGTGCTGCTATATCGCTAGAGTGAGATACTTGAGCAACATCCAGTTTTCAAATCAAAATAATGACAAATACAATTAATTAAGTTGGTTACAACCTAGTTTTGTTTAGCTACATTAACATCTTCACTTGCATCAATATAGTTTTTATGGACCTCCTCCCCGCACGAGAACCAAACAAACACCCTACAAAGCAACAACATCAAGCACCCTCCTCCACATAGATTTTATTTTTATTTTGTGATGTAGCTATCTCTTACCCTAATTATTAAGTTTTGAACCGAGAACCGAGCCAAAGTGAACCGAATAAGGGATTTGATTATGTTTGGAAAATGTTTAGTTCGAGTTCGGTTATGGAATTAGTCTGTATTCAATTCTTAGTTTTGTTTTTTGGTTTCTGCTTCGATCCAAAATCGATAAACCAAATAAGAAGTACTAAACTACCTAAATATCTTCACTTTTGACTTAGTATATATATTAATGAGAATATATCTCTAATTTTTTTCATTTCTCTCTTCTCCTCCTCTCATTTTTTTACTGCCCCAGAGGGACCCTAAACCTAATTTCATATTTTGATATGTTCATTATTCTACAAATTCTACTTTACATTATTTATCACATTTACCATAGAAAAATCAAACTGACAAACCAAACAGATTATGGTTCGATTAGGATTGTCGTAGATTTCAGAAAATTTGATTTGAGCTACTTCTGCTGAAATCAAATGGAAAGATATCATTGGCCTAAAACCGTATTTTGAACCAGGTTAGGACCTATCAAATTGAGTTTGAACAACAGAAAACCCATCAGGGTTTGCTTGGATTAAGGAAAACAACTGAGTTAAATGTGGTTAAGTTAAATGTGGTTAAGTTAAATAAGGGAGAGGAGAGTCAATACATATAACCTTAGTTGGGTTGGAGAGAGTTAAATGTGGTTTATTTAATAGCTCTTGCTTGGATGAGAGGTTTTGAATTGGAGGAGGATTAATAAAAATATAATAGTTACCAAAATATCCTTATTAAATATGACATAAAATTAGATTTAATTTGGTTTTAAATTAAAACTTGTCAAAATATCTTTACAAATTTGATATCTATATAAAAAAAATAGAATCAAAATACAATAAAATTAAGTAACGAACATTATAGGCTTCTATCGTTTTTCCTTATAATATTCAACGATAAGTAATAAGATAAAATGAGAAGAGATGACGCATCTAGATGATAGTAGGTTGAAAGTCAGAAAAAGGAGTAACAAGTTGCAAGCAAAAATAAAATAAAATTATAGGACAAATAAAAAATATTTATAATTTTTTAAACAAATTATCTCATTTCTCCTTTAACCCCGTGTTGTTAAAATGATAGGACTAAATGTTATAACGTGGGTTACTAAAGGGTTGGATTCCCACTTTGTTTTTAGTCCCACATTGATTAGAGATTAGTATTACACCTTCATTGGGTTGTATAAATAAGGTATTTGCCTCCCACTATGTGATTACACTAATAAGAGATCATCTCTCCTATTTTCTTCTTTCTTCTTCTACGTTTATTCTAACACATTATCAACACGAAGCTCTAACGGGAGAAAATAAGCGAGAGCATCTCAGTGAAGCCGCCATTTACGGATTCTCCACTTCGGTAACAAGTATGGTTATTTATGTTTATTTTTTTCTGCATGTGCATACCCTTATGCGCAGCCTGATATTGATGTTTATACATCTCTTGGCATACCCCTAGGGCAAAAAGAATAATTTTTATCTATTTATCTCACTTCTTTTAGTTAACTCTGATAGCACTTCGATGTTAATCGTATATAGATATCTTGGAAAGAACGCTGGATTTATTCTTTATTTCTTTCTTTTATATATGTTAATACATTCAGATCAAAACCATCAGGGTTCTGATGACCATGAATATGAATTATTTGGTCTATATATATAAGACTTCTAGAACATCATTGTTCGAAGCATACCATATGTGGTATTTTTGAAAGACTTCTTGAACATAATCATTGTTCGAAGCATACCATGAGCATCTAGTGTTTGGTATAAATAGACTTCTGAAACATCATTGTTTGAAGCATACACAATGAACATGAATTGTTTGGTGATTTACCAAGTTCTTATGTTAACTTGTTATTATTAATCTTATACAACAATATGTCGAGTCTCACAAAGCATGATTTCAAGCTTCTAAACTTAGAAGGCCAGAACTTTCTCAACTGGAGATTGGATGCTGAATTGCACCTTCAAGCCAAAAGCTTAGGTGACACAATTATGACTGATAAGCCAATATCTGCACAGATAAAGCGAAGGCTTTAATTTTTCTAAGACATCATATTCATGATGATCTCAAGGCTGAGTACTTAACAGTCAAGGACCTCTTTGTGCTATGGAATTCTCTAGCTGAGAGATATGATCACCAAAATATGGTCATACTACCAGATGCACTCTATGAATGACTCAATCTATATTTCTAAGATTATAAGACATTTGCAGCCTATAATTCAGCTATGTTCTGGATTACTTCATAATTGAAGTTATGTGGTGAGAAGTGATAGAGCATTCCATGCTAGAGAAAATATTCACCACATTTCATGCAACTAATATGACTCTACAATAGACGTATAGTGAGAGGAATTTTAAGAAGTATTCTAAACTCATTGCTGTCTTACTCGTGGCCGAGAAAAACAAAGTTATTAATCAAAAACTACACTAGTAGACCAACTGGGTCTAAACCAATTCCAGCTGAAGTGAATGCGACTAGCGCTCAAAAAATTATGACCAATATTAGGGATCGAGAAAATCACAGAGGTATAGGGCATAGTGTAAAACCCCTAATTCTGAAAATAGAGGAAATATATTTTATTTAATTTTTATTCGAGATGTTTGTTCATTTAGGGGATTTATGGAGCCATTATAAATTTTTCCTAATTTATTCCATGTAGGAGACCCTTTGGACAGTTGCCAGCTTAATGGTATGCACCAATATAATTTTTAGAATTTTCTATGAATAGATATATATATATATATATATATATATATATATATATATATATATATATATATATATAATTCCTATTGGATCTCAACCCGAAACTCGAAACCCTCTATCCTAAACCACTACCCGTTTAACCCCTACCTGGACCCGTTAGGAGAAGAAAATATCAACAGCAGCAGTAGCAAAAACCAACTTTCCTTTCCCTTCTCCGTGCGTGTGAGCCTTCTCATTCTACCGCTTCTTATCTCTATTATTACTAAACTCTCCTCAACCAAAACCAAACAAAGAAAGAAAGAAACAGCAGCAGCAGTGGTTTTGAGACCACTAAGTTACCCCACCGCCTCTTTATCTCTATATATATTATAACTCTCCCAAACCCTAATCTCACTTCTTCCACCAAACTTAACACCATTATGGACGCTTGCACTATACAGAACTCTTGCTCGGCAAGTATACCTTGCCATCGTACTATTATTTATATTCTATATGTTGCCTGCATAATTTATTTCTGCTTATTTAGTTCATTTATTGCTAAATAAATGGTGCGTCCAAGAAAACTTGGGTACAACGACGATGTCGTCGTATCATGTTTTATTTATGTATATTTTTGGACCTACTTTATGAGACCACCCCATTATTATGGAGCATCATTAGGTTCATTGGCCGTAATACAGTTGTTACACGAGTTGTGAGTCTCATATAGATCACGGACTGCGTGACAGGTCTGGCCTCCTGTACGCCTGGGCCATACGTTAGGGATGACTGCTGATAGAAACTTTGTATGCTAGTAGACCTGGCAGTTATTTAGAGGTTTTATCGTGTCATGGATGTGGCATGCTTAGAGCATGGGATGGAGAGAACAACAAGTAAGACATTTGGGCTCCTTTGCACTTTCCTTTTATGTAACCCGTACGCTCCACCGGAGATACGCGATCATGATGACCCCTATACTACTTGGCGGCCTCTGCCGTTCAAAAGAAGACATGCTTGGTAGGCCCCTGATTCTCCGATAGAATCATGTCAATCCCACTATATGGCCAGATAGCCCACTTGGTGGAAAGTTATTCTCAAACTGCATTCACTTAGATGGTTAGACGACCCATTGGATGTTTATTTTTCAGTACTTATTGGCATGTTATTATGTATCTTGTTACGTCCCTCTGAGGATCTGGTCCCTTTCCAGATATGGACGAGCAGGAGTATCCGCAGGAGTACGGATCTGGACCTGACACTACTTACCAGACTGAGGAGGTCTTACCTTCGGAGTATCTATGATTTTATTACCACTGTTTAGAGATCCTTGCTGCTACTTCAGTATAGTCATTTTGTAGTGGATTTATTTTCATCCGACTATCAGACTTGATACTCATCTTTGATATTCGGTTATTATTCAGCTCTTTATTCCTACTTATTATTTTTGCTGTGGATGAGATATAGATTGTGTGTGACTTGTTGTGACAGTATATTACCACTGGTGGATTGGATATTCATGTACAGCGTACGTGTGTATATAGTTTCCATATATTAGAGTTCGTATACATACGACTGGGCGTGTTACGTATTTCTAGTCCTACGTATTTTAGGACTGGGGCGTGACATATTTTTGGTGGTGGCCCATGCAGGTCAAGAATATATTGTCTCGATTACGTAACTGTACCGAACAAGCCTGCGTATAGGAATAGAGTATAAGGATCTCATCCACGCTTGACTAAAACCTCATTCTTCCTTTCAACTATCCTATGTTTGGATAAACAAAGTTTACGCCAAAAATTCTTTACCCTGTGACCAGACCCTTTACCATTGTTGGCATAAAAGCCAAATGACTGTTGTTGGCGTAAAAGCCAAATGACTGCCTGGTTGGCGTAAAAGCCAAATGACTGTCCTGTTGGCGTAAAAAGCCAAACTATGGAGAAGAATTGCCTCCTTTACGCTGCGGTTATGACAATTGTTACCCACGTTCCATTAGTCTTCTAAATCTGCGTATGACACGTCATGCAAGCCACGTAGGTAACTACCCCAGCGTAAACTTTATGATTCCTGAATAATAGATAACCAGCGTAAAGTAGCCTGATTAGGCGTAAAATATAAGGATGGTGATGTGAGCGTATTTGTCACAGTCTTAGCTTTCCCAGTCAAGAACAAATCTCGTGCCTTAAATGCAGAGATATGCCTCGATCTCTGTACAGAAACAGCTTTTGACGTGGCGTCTGATTTTGTCTTATCTTGAGCGTAAAAACTTATTTCTGCCGATTTTGTCTTATCTTGAGTGTAAAAACCCATTCCTGTAGGCAGCGTATTCAAAAGACTCCATTCTTCTTCCTTTTGAATGCGTAAAAATGACTTGTATCAAATATGTCACGAAACGACAACCTGGGTCTCTGTGCAAAATCATCATCATAGCCGTCCTCTAGATTATCGTGTAGTACTTTTGTCAGATGTCAGGTTCACTGATTTGTCTAACAAATTCATCCGAGGAATACGAAGAGTTCCTCGTACAACTTTACGTTGCAACGTATTTCAGATTTTACGCAGACTTTTTACGCATACTTTTTACTCAGACTTTACGCAGGAAGTATAGCAATCTTTTACACGCAAACTTTTACGCGCAGACTTTACGCAGACAGATTTTACGCAGAGTTACGCAGGAAACTTTTTACGCAGACTTTTTACGCAGATTTTACGCGCAGACTTTTACGCAGATTTTACGTGCAGACTTTTTATGCATACTTTTACGCAGACTTTACGCAATAATCTTTTACGCGCAGACTTTACGTAGCAGATCTTTTACGCATAGATCTTTTACACGCAGACTTTTTACGCAGACTTTTTCGCAGGCAGCTCTTAAGCCATGTTTTACGCCGACAGTTTTGAATCTCTGTTTTACGCAGACAACTCTGAAACCCTACTTTACGCCAAACTTTCTTGAAGCTCTGTTTTATGCGGACAGCTTAGCAACCTGTTTTACGCAAACAACCTTGAAGCCCTGTTTACGCAGGGAGAGACTTCATGTATGATTGGGGATTTTGACTGGAAAAAAATATGCAGACAATTCCCTAGCATATTTTATTCTTCTACATCCTATTTAATGCTTGCATCATGCTTGATTCCTGTACTTCCCTAATAGTTCCTTGAGTATAGCCCCCTCCTAGAATATAGAAGTCCCTGTTGTTAGATGATATGTAGGGAAACCTTCCTATTAAGAGTACAACTAGAGTGTTGACACACCACTAAGTTTAGAATATCTAGGGAACCCTAGAATTCCTTATCTATAGATTGGTTTACCATTACTCCTTGATGTATTATGAGGACTTGAGAATAGTATAGACACTACTAGAGTTAGCTAGAAGTTTTACCATATTGTTTGACCCTAGTATTGAGGGACCACTAGAAATCCAAGGTCGAATATTAGGACCAACCCTAACTTTTATAGTGAGATAGTATTATAGAACTACACATTCGGATGCTTGTCTTGATATTAGCAGACAGTACCCTAGGAGGCCAAAGGGAATGAATATAATATTTTCCTTGATCACACCTCAAACACAGAGATTAGCATAGCATCTTCCCTTAGGAAACTATGACATTATCTAAAGTCTTTCTATCTTTATGACTTGTTCCTCTGAACCCATAGCACTCGCTATTGTGCGACGACTAATTACGTTTTCTTTTCTTCATCTTTCAATTCGTGCCACTTGACACCTTTGATTATAGGCCAAGTAATTCTATCTTATGTTAAGGATATATAGTTTGCTAGGATTATAGTTGTAATCTTAAACTTTGAAATTAGGTACTTGGTAGCTAGAGCTTAATAGTTTGAGTTGTTCCTCTAGATTGTGATCTAATTATTCTTAGTATAAAATCACGTAACTTGTACCCCACCTCAATATAGGTTATATTTTCTTTTCCCTTGAGGTCGGTAACTTTTTTATTCTTACTATAGACACTTGTTCTATAAAGCACAATGACTAAGACTTGAGATGACCATTACCTATATAATACAATAGAAGACCTTAATGAGTGCCAAGATCTTTTCTCGTGTACCCCAATAAGAGTTTCTGCTTACAAGTGCAAGATTATTTTATAGATTTCTCGTAAGACTGTCACAGTATTAGTTTATTCTTTTAAGTTGGGTAGTATGCCTTACAACCTAGTATCGCATAGTCCTCTTGACTCCTTAATAAAGTATAGTTGAATGACATTAACTATACGCTAGCATAAGAAGATAATGTTTATTCAGACTATAGAACTTAGGGGCTATACCCCTATTTGGTTGACTAGCGACTTAGACAAGGAGTTGGTATGACAACTGCAGAGACTAGATGAGTCTTATCTTCCTTATGAACTTGAACTATTTTATAACTTCTTTCATCATAATCTAGCGTACTTATATTCTCTGTACTACCTTGACTTATGCTGCTATTTTATAGCCTAGTTTTGCAAGCTTATTCTTTTATCAAGCTTGTTCATGATATATGTATTAGTGGATGCATACATTAATACATTTCAGAATCAGTATATTACGGTCTGATCAACCATAGTGCGCTAGGGAAGGCTGCTAATTAATGCTAAGGGGGTGTTGCAAAGAAAGAGGGCGGCTTGCTACGTTGGTTTGCATGGGTAGTTGTTAAGTTTGCTTTAAGTTGTAATAGTTAATAGTTATTAGTTTTTTTTTTTTTTCTTTTCTTAATCTTTTTCTTTCCTATTTATATATATATATATATATATATATATATATATATATATATATATATATATATATATATATACTCATAGAAAAATTCCAAATTATATTAATGCACACTATTAAGCTAGCAACTGCTCAAGGGGTCTCCTACATGAAATAAATTCCGAAAAATTTCTAATGGTCCCATAAATCCTCTAAGTGCAACAACACCTAAAATAAAAATTATTAAAAATCTATTTCTCCTAATTATCCACTAATTACTATAATTAAATTATTAATTAATAATTAAAAGGGATATATACGATTTTTAGGATTAGGGTTTTACATTCTACCCAACTTATAAAAATTTCGTCCTCGAAATTAAAATTAAGCCATGATAGAATGTCAAGGATGGTATAAGAATTATATTGTTTAAAATGCAAGGCCAGATTTAAAGGGGTGGGCGATGTTGCGCGTTGTATATCCCGAAAAATCATAAAAAAACCACATGAGAGAAAAAATAGATTTCTTCATGTGTCATGTCCAATGGTGTGGACACCTAAATGCTATTTTGCATAAAGCGCCCAACAATTAAAAAATTGCACAAATATGAGAATAGGATGATGGGCACGTCTAGGATAAGGGTGTAGAATTTGTAGGAAGGCAGTGGCTAGTGTAGTGCTCCAATTATCGGAGCACGATAAGATGCGCTAAGAGATATAATTATTGCAAGAATAAAATAAAAATATCGTGTTCTATCTCTAACTGGACTCAATCTAAACTTAGTCTCACTATCTCAGCCAAGTAGGTCTAATTTTGGGTGAGGGTTCACAATCTACCGAACTTAAAATTTATCCATCTATCACCTAAGGCTATACATCTAGGAAAACTATTCCTCAAATTATTTAATCATGTTATTCAATCCTTAAAGTTTTTAACACCAACATATCATCTATGATATGCCCTTAATCAATTATAAAAGAGAGTCACTAAGTCATGTGATTAGCCTTATGGGGTATATCTAGTACTATCAGTGTCAACTTATACCAGCACGAGGTTTCGTCTTTCCGAAATAGGAGAAGACGGAGAGCAATAACAAAGAATTCAAGGTGAAGGTGACAGAATACAAGTACGAGGTTCAAAGAGATTAAAGAATTCCAAAAGAGAGTTGTCAGGACAGTTGTGGATTGAAATCCTATTTTTGGTAATTTCCTATTTACATGCTCGTATCAGTACAGTTATATAGCCGATACGATATGTCAGACATGTCTAGGGCAAGTATATTCGTCTACTACCATATATCTCAATCCACGTAAAGTAGTCATGCGAAGAGCGAACCAAGCGCACTAAGGTTAACTAGACCTTAATACACCGATTCTAATTAGGCAATTGTATCATTGTGTGCACCCAATAATACATATGCCATGAGCAAGCTCGATAAAAGAATAAGCTTGCAAAAACTAGGCTATAATAGCAGCATAAGTCAAGGTAGTACAGCAATCATAAATACGCTGGATTATGATGAAAGAAGGTACATAACAATTCAAGTTCACAAAAGATAAGACTCTTATAATCTCTACAGTGGTCATACTAAATCCTTGTTTAAGTCGATAGTCGACCAATTAGGGGTATGTGCTTCTAAGATCTACGGTCTGATGAAACATTATCTTCTTATGCTAGCATACAGGTAATGTCATTCGGTTACACTTCAATAATAGGTCAAAAGACTATGTGATACTAGGTTGTGAGGTATACTACCCAACTTAAAACAATAAACTAATACTGTACTGTCTTATGGATACCGTAGAAACTCCTATTAAGGTCTATGAGAAAGGGTCTTGGTACTTATTAGGGTATCCTCTATACTAGGGTCAAAAATTATGGTAAAACTTCTAACTAACTCTAGTAGCGTCTATACTACTCTCAAGTCTTCATAATACATCAAGGGGTGATGGTAAACCAATCTATAGATAAGGAATTCTACGGTTCACTAGATATTCTAAACTTAATGGTGTGTCTATATTCTCGTTGTATTCTTAATAGGTATGCTACCATAATTATCATCCTAATAACAGGGGTTCCTATATTCTAGCAGAAGACTATACTCAAAGAACTATTAGGGAAGTACAGGAATCAAGCAGGATACAATTATTCAGATAGAATGGATAGGAGAAAGATGAATCATAGTCAATTGTATATGAGATCCTATACTCTAGTCCTAGGTGCAGGCTTGTTCGGTACAATAACGTAACCGAGACAATATGCTCTCGACCTGCATGGGCCACCACAAAAATATGTCACGTCCCAGTCCCAAAATACGTAGGACTAGGAACACGTAAGCATGCCAGTCGTATGGATATGGCAACTGCAATATATGGAAACCAAAATCCACACGTACGTTGTAATATGAATATCAATCCACAAGTGATATAACATATGTCACAAGTCATAGGGTACAATCTAAATCTCATCCACGAAATCAAATATAAATAAATAACCAGTATCTATGAAACTAGATCTCAATATAAGTATCTAAGGATGATGGTTGGATGGAAACAAATCCACTACCAACTCGAATGGAAAGTACAACATAATAAACACAATATAAGAATACCAGCTAACAATCACGGGCTCGGAGAGAAGACATCCACGAAAAATCTATAACCATCCAAATCTGCGCTCCTGCAAATACTCAAGAACAGATACACCTGGCAGGGGACCAGGTCCTTAGAGGGACATAACAAGATACAGAAAAGTGAGCCAATTTGAATACAGTAAACATGCATATAATTTAAAAATAAATAAGTACGCTGTACAAGACAATCTATATGAATACAAATAAGGATAACTTTTCGACGTATGGGCAAGGGTAGGCTACTCAATCTAATCCTCACAACTCATACACTCGTCAGTGGACATCATCAGCTGACATACCTCGGGGGTAGCGACCCTCAGACTCCATCAATCGACATACCTCGGGGGTAGCGACTGTAAACCCCCTCACCCAAAATAGATATTTTGTGTATATTTTATATTATTATAGATATTGAATTTCTTTAGAGTATTCTGTTATTTAATTAGCAAATGAATTTCTCGATATATTTACTTATATAAATATTTATTTAGAATCATTTTTAGGTTATTTTAGATTTTTGAAATTAATTAGGATTTATTTGGATATATATAGTCTTAATATTAGATAGATGCTAATTTAGTGTTAATAGATATTAATAAGATTTTATAAATTATTTGTATTATATTTAATTATATTTAAGATTATAAATTATTGAGATAGATTCAAACTCTACTTTAAATTAATTCAAATCCTGAACCTACTAGGAAAGCAACTTAATGTATATCATATCCTTATTTAAATTCATCATAATCCTATCCAAATTAACCAATCCTAGTTGTATTTAATTAAGTAGTCTCCACCATTATAAATATCCCATCCTTCATATTTTTCTTCCCCAAATTCTTCTCTTTTTCGTCCAAAAATAGTCAAAATTCGTCATAAATTCAGCCTCATTTTCTACTAGTTATGACGAATTAAAAAGACGATATCTCCTAGCTCCGGACTCCAAACGATGCCTAGTTTTTTTTGTTAAAACGATAATGAGGTTAGCTTTCTGATTATATAAATTATTTTTCTAAATTATTAGTATTAAATTTTGGAAAATTCGTAGAGCACAGCATGTCCGAAAATAGACGTGTTTCGATGTTTTCGCGATTTCGGGAGAACCAGGAATCAGAATCACGAACCGTTTAAAGTTTCGGAAAGCTAATTTCGAGATCATCGACATATATTTTTTCCAGAATTTATTTCGAAGTATTTACATACTGTTAATTCTGTAGAACTTCTAGGTTAGAATTTAACTATCGGTGCACAATACAAAATTTGTATGTGCCATAATTCCCAAACGAATTTGAATTCGGACGAGCCGTAAATTTCAGCATATTTTTGAAGCTGAAATCTACAGAAAATCATGCATGAAAGTTGAGTTTGTGTCGGTTGACTTTTTGGTCAACAGATCGCCTCGATTTGCGTGCCATGAGTCTCGAGTTGATAAAATTCAGTTTTTTTTGGACAAAATTTAGGATTTAACATAAAAATCAGAATAATAAGATTAAAATAGGATTTTAGAGTAATTATTCCAGAATTAAATAAATTAAAATAAATTATCTTTTGACGTGATAAATTTGTAATACATAGGCTATTTGGACTGTGACTTGGACTCTGATTCATACCAGCAGCAGGACCCCAGGCAAGATACCTTGCCAAATTATTTACAGTACTTCGCATGCTATTTATATTTCTATTTATTTATTGCATTTTTGTATAGTTCTTGCATGTGTAGTTCCTTTCTGTCATTACTATATATTAGATATGTTGACACACACTTGACACTTAGTATCATAGAGGACAATCATTAGGCGTATGGGCTTTAACCACTCTGGTAACACCATAGTCACTAGCACGTACTATGGTGGTCGTGTCCGATAGTCGCTACCCCCGAGGTATGTCGATTGATGGAGTCCGAGGGTCGCTACCCCCGAGGTATGCCGGCTGATGATGTTCATGGACGAGTGCATGAGTTGTGAGGCTTAGATCGAGTAGACTATCCTTGCCCATACGTCGAAAAGTTATCCTCATTTGCATTCATATAGATTATCCTGTACAGCGTACTTATCTATTTTCAAACATTATGCATGTTTACTGTATTCAAATTGGCTCGTATTTTCTGTATCTTGTTACGTCCCTCTGAGGACCTGGTCCGCTGCCAGGTGTATCTTTTCTTGAGTATTTGCAAGAGCGCAGATTGAATGGTTATATGTGATCCGAGGATGTCTTCTCATTGAGCTGTGATTGATAGCTGGTATTCTTATATTGTGTTGTGGTATTGTACTCATATTGTATTTGCTCTTATATTCGAGTTGGTAGTGGATTTGTTTCCATCCAACTATCATCTTTAGATACTTCTTATTGAGATCTAGTTTCATAGATACTGGTTATTTATTTCTATATGATTTTGGTGGATGGGATTTAGATTTTACCCTGTGACTTGTATTATATTTTATACCACTTGTGGATTTATATTCATATTACAGCGTACGTATGGATTTGGTTTCCATATATTAGAGTTGCCATATCCATGCGGCTGGCATGCTTACGTATCCTAGTCCTATGTATTTTTGGGATTGGGGCGTGACATGTTTTTGTGGTGGCCCATGCAGGTCGAGAGCATATTATCTCGGTTACGTTACTGTACCAAACAAGCCTGCACCTAGGACTAGAGTATAGGATCTCATCCATAATTGACTGTGATTCATCTTCTCCTATCTGTTCTATTTTGAATAATTGTATCATGCTTGATTCATGTGCTTCCCTAATAGTTCCTTGAGTATAGTCTTCTGCTAGAATATAGGAACCCCTGTTATTAGGATGATAATTAGAGTAGCACACCTATTAAGAATACAACGAGAATATAGACACACCACTAAGTTTAGAATATCTAGTGAACCTAGAATTCCTTATCTTTAGATTGTTATACCATTACCCCTTGATGTATTAAGAAGACTTGAGAGTAGTATAGACACTACTAGAGTTAGTTAGAAGTTTTACCATAATATTTGACACCTAGTATCACATAGTCTTTTGACCTATTAATTGAAGTGTAACCGAATGATATTTATCGCATGCTAGCAAAAGACGACAGTGTTTATTCAGACCATAGAATTTAAAGGTCCTTGCCCTATTTGCTCGACTAGCGACTTAGATAAGGAGGTTGTATGATAACTGTACAGATTGTAGAGTCTTTTATTATTATTGCTTATGTTGTTTTTGCTTTTGCGAACTTGAATTATTTTGTAACTTCTCACATCATAATCCAGCGTTATATTTTCTGTGCTACCTTGAATTATACTGCTATTATAGCCTAGTTTTTGCAAGCTTAATCTTATATCGAGCTTGTTCATGACATATGTGTTATTGGGGCCTGATCAACCACACTAATACAAATTGTCCAATCAGAATCAGTGTATTATGGTCTAGCTAGCCATAATGCGCTTGATTCGCCCTTCGCAATAGTATTTTACGTGGATTGAGATGTATAGTGGACCAGTAGACAAATATACTTACCCTCTAGATACGACAAAGCATATCATATCAAGTACATAACTGTACCGATGTGAGCATGCAAATAGAAAATTACCAAATTAAGATTTCAATCCACAACTGTCTTGACAATTCCTATTTGAATTCTTTAAACGCTTTGATTCCCATACTTCCATTCTATTACCCCTCCTTGAACTCTTTTCCGTTGCTTTCCGTCTTCCTTTGTTTCGGAAAGACAAAATCTCGTGCTTGGATATAAGTGATACACGGATAGTACAAGATATACCCCATAGGCCAATCACATTATTTGGTGACTATCTTTCATAATTGATTAAGGGCATATCACATATGATATAGTTGGTGTTAAAGTTTTGAGGATTGAATGACATGAGAAAATAAATTGAAGAATATTTTTCTTAAGTGTAAGAGTCTTATGTGATAGATAGGTAAATTCTAAGTTGGGTAGAAATTGCATTATTAAACTTGAGGTAAATTCTTTTAGATTGTGATCAAGTGAGATTAGATAGAGAGAAACCATGTTCTATTTTAATTTCGAAGACAAAATTTTTGTAAGTTGGGTAGATTGTAAACCCCCTCACCCAAAATAGATAATTTGTGTATATTTTATATTATTATAGATATTGAATTTCTTTAGAGTATTCTGTTATTTAATTAGCAAATGAATTTCTCGATATATTTACTTATATAAATATTTATTTAGAATCATTTTAGGTTATTTTAGATTTTTGAAATTAATTAGGATTTATTTGGATATATATAGTCTTAATATTAGATAGATGCTAATTTAGTGTTAATAGATATTAATAAGATTTTATAAATTATTTGTATTATATTTAATTATATTCAAGATTATAAATTATTGAGATAGATTCAAACTCTACTTTAAATTAATTCAAATCCTGAACCTACTAGGAAAGCAACTTAATGTATATCATATCCTTATTTAAATTCATCATAATCCTATCCAAATTAACCAATCCTAGTTGTATTTAATTAAGTAGTCTCCACCATTATAAATACCCCATCCTTCATATTTTTTTTCCCCAAATTCCTCTCTTTTTCGTCCAAAAATAGTCAAAATTCGTCATAAATTCAGCCTCATTTTCTACTAGTTATGACGAATTAAAAAGATGATATCTCCTAGCTCCGAACTCCAAACGAGGCCTAATTTTTTTGGTTAGAACGATAATGAGGTTAGCTTTCTGATTATATAAATTGTTTTTCTAAATTATTAGTATTAAATTTTAGAAAATTCGTAGAGCACAGTATGTCCGAAAATAGACGTGTTTCGATGTTTTTGCGATTCCGGGAGAACCAGGAATCAGAATCATGAACCGTTTAAAGTTTCGGAAAACTAATTTTGAGATCATTGACATATATTTTTTCCAAAATTTATTTCAAAGTATTTACATACTGTTAATTCTGTAGAACTTATATGTTAGAATTTAACTATCGGTGCACAATACAAAATTTGTATGTGCCATAATTCCCAAACGAATTTGAATTCGGACGAGCCGTAAATTCCAACATATTTTTGAAGCTAAAATCTATAGAAAATCATGCATGAAAGTTGAGTTTGTGTTGGTTGACTTTTTGGTCAACAGATCGCCTCGATTTGCGTGCCATGAGTCTCGAGTTGATAAAATTCAGTTTTTTTTGGACAAAATTTAGGATTTAACATAAAATCAGAATAATAAGATTAAAATAGGATTTTAGAGTAATTATTCCAAAATTAAATAAATTAAAATAAATTATCTTTTGACGTGATAAATTTGTAATACATAGGCTATTTGGACTGTGACTTGGACTCTGATTCATACCAGCAGCAGGACCCCAGGCAAGATACCTTGCCAAATTATTTATAGTACTTCGCATGCTATTTATATTTCTATTTATTTATTGCATTTCTGTATAGTTCTTGCATGTGTAGTTCCTTTCTGTCATTACTATATATTAGATATGTTGACACACACTTGACACTTAGTATCATAGAGGACAATCATTAGGCGTATGGGCTTTAACCACTCTGGTAACACCGTAGTCACTAGCACGCACTATAGTGGTCATGTCCGATGGTCGCTACCCCCGAGGTATGTCGATTGATGGAGTCCGAGGGTCGCTACCCCCGAGGTATGCCGGTTGATGATGTTCATGGACGAGTGCATGAGTTGTGAGGCTTAGATCGAGTAGACTACCCTTGCCCATACGTCGAAAAGTTGTCCTCATTTGCATTCATATAGATTGTCCTGTACAGCGTACTTATCTATTTTCAAACATTATGCATGTTTACTGTATTCAAATTGGCTCGTATTTTCTGTATCTTGTTACGTCCCTCTGAGGACCTGGTCCGCTGTCAGGTGTATCTTTTCTTGAGTATTTGCAGAAGCGCAGATTGGATGGTTACATGTGATCCGAGGATGTCTTCTCATCGAGCTGTGATTGATAGCTAGTATTCTTATATTGTGTTGTGGTGTTGTACTCATATTGTATTTGCTCTTATATTCGAGTTGGTAGTGGATTTGTTTCCATCCAACTATCATTTTTAGATACTTCTTATTGAGATCTAGTTTCATAGATACTGGTTATTTATTTCTATATGATTTTGGTGGATGGAATTTAGATTTTACCCTGTGACTTGTATTATATTTTATACCACTTGTGGATTTATATTCATATTACAGCGTACGTATGGATTTGGTTTCCATATATTGGAGTTGCCATATCCATGCGGCTGGCATGCTTACGTATCCTAGTCCTATGTATTTTTGGGACTGGAGCGTGACAGCAACCATCGAACACAACCACTATAGTGCGTGCTAGTGACTACGGTTTACCAGAGTGGTTAAAAGCCCATACGCCTAATGATTGTCCTCTCATGATACTAAGTGTCAAGTGTGTGTCAACATACATATAATAGATAGTAATGACTGAAAGAAAATACACATGTAATAAATAAATAGAAATGTAATAAATATACAGAAATATACTATGCATGCAAAATACTGTAAGCAATTTGGCAAGGTATCTTGCCTGGTAAGAAAGCTGCAAGGTGTATTATCCAGAAGTCAAGCACACATGATCAGAAGCTACGGTCTCAGAACAAATGTCTCTAGATGCTGAAATAGACATCACCAACGTTCCCAGAATAAGCAAAATAGCTAGAAAACACTTCCCTTTCGTCAAATTTGGACACAGGGGCAAAACGATAATTTCGGATAAAAGTGGGGTCCACGTATGGCCTACTTTGCACCGAAAAGCGTGCCAAGATAACAGTCTCTAAATGAGACAAATTATAGGCCAAACAACTCTAAATGTCAATACGAACCCAACGGTATGTCCAAAGGTGGATTTCGATGGGCCGAACACAATTTCGCCCAAAAAATCAACCGTGGGGCCCGCCAATTGGCGACTTGGTCAACTATCTCAGAATTGCATGAAAATTGGGTCACAGGACTAGCACGTTACCACGAGTCCAGTGACATAAGTTTCGTCGCAATCTGACGAGCGTGCACAAAATGCGCACGACTTTCACAAAAGTTGCGACACGGGATATGTCCGCGGATACGGGCTGATTCCGGCGCACACACGCGTCCGAATCAGTTTCTGCAAACTTTTAAGTATCTAGTTATGTTGCGTGCACCGTTCTGTATACTTGGTACATGGCTGGGCGGTCCCGTTTGGCGGAGCGTGCTCCATTTCACAACTTTTAGAAATCTGGAAAAAGTGGGTTCGCGGGGTTTTCCAACGAATTTAATTCTGTCTACAGCAGTTAATAATCTAGGGTTATTTAACAAAAATTAAACTAGGTCAAGTGGTCTACACATTCCAAAAAGAATCATCGAATTCGGATCTCCATGGTGGAAGATACGAACTCTGAAACATGGATGGTCACCGCAGTTTTCTGCGATCCCAGAATTCGGTCTGTTTCTGCCAACTTTGGCGCTGTTTTTGCCTATGGTTGCGTGTTGTTCGAGGTCTACTAATATACAGATATGGAAGAGGGTTAAGGGGTGAGCATACCGATAAAGACGGGGTGGCATTTGGTTGAGCGAGTCGACGGAAAACAACTCCGGAACACAGGCACCTCGTTGTGGGAATCTGCAGTGCGCGGGGTCGCGGTCGTCGGGATTTGTTTGGACGGCCTGGCGGGGTTCTCCAGCTGCGGTAGCGACGCTCTCTAGGTCTAGATGGGAAGAGAAAGGGTTTGGATGATTGTAGGGTTAGAATTTTATAAATAGAATAATATATATATATATATATATATATATATATATTTATGAAAGGGAGAGAGAGAGAGTGGGTTCGGTTTAAAGGCCGCGGGATCGGGTCTTGGCTGTGTTGGTTAGCTTGCTGTGGGAATCTCACATTTGTTGTGGGTTAGTTGCTAGGGAAGGCTGCTAATTAATGCTAAGGGGGTGTTGCAAAGAAAGGGGGCGGCTTGCTACGTTGGTTTGCATGGGTAGTTGTTAAGTTTGCTTTAAGTTGTAATAGTTAATAGTTATTAGTTTATATATTTTTTTCTTTTCTTTTCTTAATTTTTTTCTTTTCTATTTAAATATATATATATATATATATATATATATATATATATATATATATATATATATATATATATATATACTCATAGAAAAATTCTAAATTATATTAATGCACACTATTAAGCTAGCAACTGCTCAAGGGGTCTCCTAAATAAATTCCAAAAAATTTTTAATGGTCCCATAAATCCTCTAAGTACACCAACACCTAAAATAAAAATTATTAAAAATCTATTTCTCCTAATTAGCCACTAATTACTACAATTAAATTATTAATTAATAATTAAAAGGGATATATACGATTTTTAGGATTAGGGGTTTTACACAAATATATAACAATAGATGAGATATTCTCATTCTCAGTAGCTAGTAAAATATCTAAGGACATTGATGACACTGAACCACGTAGCATCGATGAATGTCGACAAAGAAAAGATTGGCCAAAATGGAAGGATGCTATTCAAGCAGAATTGGATTCCCTTAATAAACGTGGAGTGTTCGGACCTATAGTACAAACACCAAAAGACGTCAAACCGGTAGGTTACAAGTGGGTATTTGTAAGAAAGCAAAATAAAAAGAATAAAATTGCTCGATTTATGGCACGATTAGTGGCACAAGGGTTTTCTCAGAGACCCGAGATTGATTACAAAGAGACGTATTCTCCCGTAATGGATGCAATAACGTTCCGTTATTTGATAAGTCTGACAGTTAAGAAAAAGCTGGACATAGGACTTATGGACGTTGTAACAGCCTATCCATATGTTGATTTAGATATCGATATCTATATAAAAATTCTAGATGGATTTAACCTACCCAGCTCAAAAGCTAACAACATGTATTCCATAAAGCTAAGACATTCATTGTACGGTTTAAAATAATTCGGAAGGATATGGCACAACCGTCTTTGTGAATATATGAAAAATGAGGGATATGAGAATAATCATATATGCCCATGTGTCTTCATAAAGAAATCTAAGGAGGGTTTCGCTATAGTTGTAGTATATATCGATGACATAAACTTGATTGGGGCAAGACATAAAATCAATGAGACCATAAACTATTTGAAAAAAGAGTTCGAGATAAAAGATCTCGGAGACACGAAATATTGTCTCGGATTACAAATTGAGCATTACACTAATAGAATTTTAGTGCATCAATCCAAATACAAAAAAAAAATATTGAAACAGTTCAATATGGATAAATCTCATCCCCTTAGCACTCCAATGGTTGTTTGATCTTTAGATATCAATAAAGATCCATATCGTCCTAAGGACGACAATGAAATGATGCTAGGACCCAAAGTACCGTACCTTAGTGCCATTGGGGCATTAATGTATCTATCACAATGTACAAGGCCAGACATATCATTCTCTGTCAATCTGTTGGCTAGATATAGCTCGACGCCAACTCGCAGACATTGAAATGACATTAAGCATGTGATGAGATATCTTCGTGGAACTGCCGACATAGGATTATTTTATACTTGTGGTTTATTTGACATCACGAATCTAGTTGGCTTTACAGATTTATGTTATTTATTTGATCCCCATAAAGGTTGTTCATAAACTGAATATGTGTTTCTTAATAGCAATGCAACTATTTCTTGGCGTTCAATAAAATAGACCGTTACGCCACAGTCCCAAAATACCGAAGGACTAGCCACGTGGCAATGGCCAGCAGCACAACTCCAATGGGTTAACCCAATTTAATGAACCCATTATAGTGTACTTAAGCTGTAACAAATATAAATGCAAGTCTACACCATCTATCTCAGTATAATTCTAATCTCATCCACAGAACGTAAATACAATTCAATATGAAAGACCAGTCGAGATAATAGATAAAGAAAATAGTCCATCAACAAGTCCAAATCAGTAGTGTCTCGGGGAACAATCCGACACAATAAAGGAAAGAGAATAACATTAATACATATGTTCATAAGTCAAGATATGAAATAACAATAAGCATAGATAACTGAGTAAGAAACTGAATACTCAAGAGAAATCCTGTGGCACAACCTCGTCCTCTAGTGCCAGTACTGCTCCAGCGTCAGCTCCTGTCCCGTAAACCTCGGGGTAATCCTCCTTCTGCTGTACCTGAGGACATAATCTGGATCCAGGTCCTCAGGGGACATAGCAAGGTACAAGAAACACTCAAGCCAAATAAAATACAGTAAATAAAAATAGATCCTTAGGGCAAGCTATGTAACCAGCTATGTGAAATACAAATAAGAGCATCACTAGTACTCAGGCAGAGACCACTACAGGCTCTGTGTCGTGGAGCCCATAGCAGCAAGTAGTATCGCGACTCCAGTATAAGTGCCAAAGCAAGTAGTATATATTCCAGTAGTATAGTATATATATAATCTGCCTGTAGCCTGTGTGTGTCTCTCCCCACCCAATGTAACCTCACGTCTCATGTCCACGACGTCTCGTGTCCATAACACGCAAGATCATGACCTCTAGCTAGTACAACGAGTCATAATGATATCTCTATATATGCAAGTCTCATATCACGAATCCTGTAAGCCTATATAGAATCACCATGAATAACTCAAGAAAGATTCTGTCACATGAAATAGTGTCAAGTGTTCTACGGTATGACATACTTGGTAAAGCAAGCACATAAAAATAGGATCGTAGAATCAACTCTCTAAATGACGTTACACGACTCCGAGTACGGCGTCGACACCCGAATCTTGTTCGAACGTTAAGCAACGTCTCACGGTCCTAGGTTGAACAGGTACATCACAGAAATATATATAGAAAGAACTCAAGCAAATAATATAATAGGATCTCTGCAGGTTTGGCAAGGTACACTTGCCTGGGCTCTGAACTTCGTTAGTTGCTCCTGTAAAAGTAGAATCTCCAAGTACACCTCCGGATGCTGAAACAAATATCACCATTGCTCTAAGAATACATAAAATAGCTAGGTTTGACTACCTATAAGTCAAATTTGGACACATGGACAAAATTGACAGTTTCGGGTCTAGGGGGGTCCACCTGTGGCCCACTTCGCACCAAAAAATGTGCCAAAGATAAAGTTCTCTAAATTTAGCAAACTTAGTGTCTACGAGTCCAGAACGATGATACGAACACAACGGAACATCCAGAACTGAATTCCGATAAGCCGATCACGAAATCGCCCTTCAAGTGGAACCGTAGGACCCGCGAAACGGTATTTCGTCAACGTTCTCAGAATCGAACCAAACTTGGGTCACAAGACCAGCGTAACGCTGCAAATTAGATGGCGCAAGTTTCGTTGCGAAACGACAAGCACACATGAAGTTATGACAAGTGTCAGAATAGAAATATAATGGTGGTGGTGGTCTAAAAATGGTTGCTACCTCCTCTAATCACTCAGAAATATTGGCTCTCCATGAAGCAAGTAGAGAATGTATTTGGCTGAGATCGTTGATTCAACACATTCATAGCTCCTGTCATATTTTTTCTACCACAAATACTCCAACTGTTATTCATGAGGATAATGCAACATGTATTGCACAAATTCAAGGTGGATTCATTAAAGGAGACATGACCAAGCACATCTCACCGAAAATTTTCTATACTCATGAGCTTCACAAGAACATTGATATTGACGTCCAACAAGTTTGCTCAAGTGATAATCTTGCAGACTTGTTCACCAAATCGTTGTCAAAGTCAACTTTTCAGAAACTAGTTTATGGAATTAGAATGCGACGTCTTCATCAGCTGACTGTTCAGGACCAACATCATCAGGGGGTGATTATTTTCAGGGGGAGATACATTTTGTATGAACTATAATGCGTTGAGCTATTTTTCCTTAGTCATGAATTTTTTTCTATTGAATTTTTTCTGACAAGGTTTTAATGAGGCAACATTAAGCGTGCCCAACACCTATCTAAGTCATCCTAAAGATTTTACTCTTTTCTTTTGCACATGTTTTGTTCTAATGGATTTTTTTGACAAAGTTTTAACGAGCCAATAGGCTTAAAGATGATGATCATCCAAAGGGAGAGTGTTATAACGTCGGTTACAAGGATTGGATTCCCACTTTGTTTTAGTCCCACATTGATTAGAGATTAGTATTACACCTCTTTATTGGATTGTATAAATAAGATTTTTGGCTTCCACTATGTGATTACACAAATACTAGATCTCCTCTTCTATTTTCTTTTCTTTCTTCTACGTTTATTCTTAACGCGAAACAAATTCTCACTTAACATCCTCCTAAACCGCTACCCTCGCGTAATTAAATCGATATCTTCGCATAATTTTTTCTTTCTTTTTTATCCGTCACTTCGGAAACAAAACAAAACAAAAAGAAGAAGGAGACTACTGACGAGCCAATGCCAAGTCTCCTCTGTCCCAATTCCCAGTCAGCGCCGTTCCCCTCCCCTCGCTTCGTAGCTCGCCAAACCCTAAAAACCCTAAAATCCCTAAAATCCTTCCTCCCCATGGCAAGCCCTAACCCTAACCCACCCCCTCCTCCTCCTCCATTCGACCCCTCGAAACCCTCGGTCCCGATCTCCTACCCAATCAAGGACCTCGCCGACCTCGAGTCCAGGTCCTACTTCGACTCCTTCCACTACCCCTTCAACGTCTCCTCCGTCCCGCAGCCGCCGCTCTCGTTGGCCGAGCCTCTGCCCCCGCGGAGGAGGATCCTGGTGTGCCACGACATGATGGGCGGGTACGCGGACGACAGGTGGGTGCAGGGAGGGACCAATGCCGGCGCGTACGCGCTCTGGCACTGGCACCTGATCGACGTCTTCGTCTACTTCTCGCACAATCTGGTCACCCTCCCGCCGCCCGGCTGGACAAATGCTGCTCACACTCACGGCGTCAAGGTACCTTTTTTTTTCTCTTCTCGGCATCACCTATGTTGCACAACGGACACGAATGTGGCGTATCACGGGGAAACAGCGTTGATTTTGGTGCATGCTAGTGTATTTGGAGTGTGTCCGACACGACCCAATGCTATGCGGACATGACATCGATTTCTGCAGTTTCCTGGTGAGGATTTTGTGTACGGAACTTTCCTTTTTGGACACTTCCGGCATTGGTTGGGGGCAGCTTCCCTGTTTTAAAGAACTTTGAATTGAATTTTAAGGAGCTTACATTTGAATTCTAAAGAACTTAAAAATTGGATATTGTTTTAATTTTGGGCATAATTGGTTCAAGAACTAGTAGAATCTTTAAATAATTGTAGAACTGGGTGGAACTCATGCTGGGTTTGAGATTGCTTATCATGGCTGCTTCTGCATCTTCTATTTTTCTTTTGAAAAGCAGTCCACGGAGCTGTTTGGTAGCTGCTGCTTATCAAAAAACTTTGGTAACTCGGTTCAATTTTGGGACAACTTTTGAAAGCAATTGGAAGCCGCTGTCAAAAGCTGCTTCAGTTGCTGTTTTCGTAGCAACAACCACCCCAAACCAAACCATAGAACTGGTTTAGGATTGTTGTTACTTTTCAACAAGCAGCTGCAGAAGCAGCTTTTGACAGCATCCTCCTACCTGCTGTAAAAAGCTGTCCTGAAATTGAACTCGTTTTTTTAATTTTTTTTGATAAGTTGGTTTACCATAGATTTTGGGACTGATTTCAAAAAATTAAGTAAAAATATCCATAAATGATCCCAAACCATCCTTAGGTTGGGTTTGGTGTTGCTTATCATGACTGCTTTTGCTTATTCTTTCTGAAATTTTCAGCTCCAAAAGTTGCTTGACAACAACTTATTGAAAAACTTTCTAAAAACTAGTTCAATTTTGGAAAAACTTTTGGGAGCAGGTGTGTGTGAGGTTTCTTTCAAAAGTTACTTCTGCTGTTGCTTTTTGAAAAATAGTAGCAATCCTAAACCATGCTTTATTGGCAGGCACCAATTTGTAGTTCCATGGGGTTCTTGTCTCACTTATATGAGTTCTCATTTTAGAAGCAGTGTTGGAAGCTCCTAAGATGTATCCAATATTCCAATCCCTTGTTTGAAATATATATTAAGTAAGGTGTAAAATAATAAGCCAATCATCACGAGTTCTTGCTAGTTTCGTGATGAAGGGGGTAGGAACTAGATTACTAGAAAATATTACTTGTTTTTGTGGTACGAGGGGACAATTGGTTAACATATGAATTCTTGTCCCATAATGTCTATCAGCCAAATGAAGTAACTTGAGGAATCAGACCATAATACCTCAATGTCCTCTTAAGTTCCTTGAACCAAATAGGCTCTTAAATATAGTTATAGACATCAGGACATGTTTCTTTGGCACTTTTGGCACAGGTGAGGCCTCGTATGGCGGAAGTATTGTTTTAAGGAGCGTAAAATCTTAAATGGAACTATAAAATCAGCATATTTTCGAAACTTTTGTCAACGCTGAGTTGCCGACGAACCAGTTTTAAATAACTTAAATCAAGTTCCTTTTAAATAGAAATATGGACATCAGGATATGTTTGGATTCCAAATAGGGTTATATTTTTTGTAACTGCAGTTTCAGGAGCTGGTTAGACTTGTTACTAGAACTGCTAGGTGAAACATTCACCAAGAGCCAAAAAAGAAAGAAAAACAGGTTCATTGTGTCAGGTGATGCTGGCCCGCGGACCAATAATAGAGACATGGGTTTAGGTGGATTTATAACAAAGGTGAAGAAATAAGATCAGATAGCTACCTCCAGTGTGCTCCTTTTTCTTAGCCGGAGGGCTGCTTGTCTCTTGTATGTGACAAATAAAGTCTGATTGATCTCACCGGTAACCTGATTCATCATTGTTTGTCTGCGAAGAGGATCTGACCAGCTATACGTAATTGATTGAGTCTTATGCTTAGGATTCGATGGGTATGAAGCAATTATTTGAATTTTGATGCTCAACTGTTTGTTATCTTCTTCTTAACCCAAGCTTAATGAAGTGTTATTGGGATGCTGCTTTGTTCCCAAAATTTAGATCATTATTTATTTACTAACCTGAAAGCAGAAAAATACAGCTATAGCCTGCTTCAATAACATCTCTTAGCTTCGATCTATTAGCATAGGGTCTGATTATGAGACTTGGGACCTTAGCATTATCAACATAACAATTAGAGTTCCTTGCTAGAAGCAGGTTCATTTGGATAAAAACACCTCGTTCTCTTCAGAATCTTCTTCTTTAGTCTGAGTTCATTGGAGGGATTTTTCTGAGCAATCCCCCTCTTCTTGCCATACAATAGAGCACTGAAGTAGCAAGTTTGAGGGCTTCAGGATTAACAATCATTTCATCCTCTTCAGAATCTTCTTGTTTAGTCAGAGTTCCTTGGAGGGATGTTCCCTGAGTAATGCCGACTATTCTTACCATACTGGGATTCAAGTGGGAGTTTGGGGGCTTCAGCTGTTACTTTTCCTTAAGCAAGTTAACAGGTACTGAGTTACCAGGACAATTAATTTCCTATTCTACACTTGTTCAATCTAAATAAAGCAAGATGGAGAGGATGGCCCCTCGGTTTGGAGAGCTGTCCTTCCCACTACATTTTTTAAGTCTTCTTAGACATTTTTAATAGTTAATATGCTTTTCCTATGTTCTAATGCCTTTTCGGTTCTCCTAAAAGGAGATACTTCAAAAATTGAGCAATCCTTTATGAACATTTTCTTCTAGATCATGCTATTGTCGAAAAATTCTTGGGCTTTTGCTCGTCTGATAGGTTGCAATGAAAAATTTACAAATAAAGCATGTAGTGATAATCAGCTTCGAGAAATTCTGGATAATGTGGTTATGGGCAACACTCATTGTAGTTATCTTGAGCAAGAACCACCACCACCATCGACTGGCTCTTTGAAGCTTGGTCATGCTATACATAACCTGGGGGGAACCTTGAGAAGTAATCTTCTATGCTAAATATCTACTTTGTTAAGGCCTTTGTTTCACCATCCATACAATGTTCTAAAAGGTCTATGCTGCCTAGGGCATAGACAGGCTATATAACGCCGAAGATTCTAGATGAATTCTAAGCCTGACATTTGGTTTCACATAAAACCTGGTTTGGGTACTAGATGCCATTCTAAACCCGACTTCACCAGCCTAGCCCCCACTTTAATCTGCCTAGGCCTTAAATCTTATCCCACCTAGGGCCTGCTTAGGCCTGCCGCCTACCTAGATACCATATGTAACTAATGTTTGGTGAATACTAGTTGGTTCATTTTTCTAGTTTACTTTCTCTATTTTATTAATTTGCTAGTAGTTGTTAAATTGCTTCATGACCCTTTAATTTCTTGGTTTATAGTTTCTTCATGTTTCGTTTATAATCTCTTAGGTCTATCATTGTTATAAGCTCTTCTTTACTTTTCTTACTATAATATTTTTGTTTATTATGCCAATTTAACAAGCATTGACTCAAGTGGTAAAATCTGGGAAACCATGTCGGAGGTTCAAATCCTCTTGGACGTTTTATGCGCTCAACACTTAAGTAGCAAAGGAGAGTGAATTAGGATATTCATGTAGCGGCTGATTGCGAGCCGAACCTGGAGGAACAGTTTACTAGGTAAGAGGATCATGCTACTGATGATCATCTGAGTAGGATGTGGAATGGAGATCGACTTGAGCGGTGGATCAAGAAGATTGTCCAAAAATCAAGAATCAACGTGCATAGAAGTAGAACAAACTACGGTCCGGGGTGATTGATGTAATAAAACAAATATATATATATATATATATATATATATATATATATATATATATATATATATATATATATTGTGACAGAAGAAGCTGCTAGGCAGCTAGGAGGGGACCTTAACACCTAGGTGTCCTGACGGAGCTTAAGCTAGGCTTCTGTCACACCATTGCTTTCCTACAAAGAGGGATGTCCTGCTTTGTCTCAGGAGGGTGTTGGTTTAGTGATCATAGCAAAGTGGAGGCTGTTGGTAAAGTGAGGATGGTTTGGAAGAGGATCCTGATAAGGAAGTGAAGGATACTCAATATCTCTTACCGATGGTAACTGTTCTCATATGATGGAAAGGCCAATAGTCGGTGGCTACTTCAATGCACTATGGTGGTAGAAGGGTGCTTGTTGGAATGTTGGTCATAAGAGCAGGGTAATTATAGTATTATTGTACTGGAGCTATCACAACTGTGAATAGAGTGGTTGCGGCAACGCAGGGTGCTAAGTGGCTTGGCTTCTACTGAGATCCTCAAGGTAGTAACATGACCATCGAAGACTGGTGGTTGATGGCTGCTAGGGATGGGTAGATTGTTATCTGCTGTAGTCCTCGTGAAAACTTCGTATCTACGTATGGATTCTACCACTAGGCACTATTGTGTATCTCCTTTTGGAGACCATTTATTGATTATTGCTTTCGTTTGGTTGGACTGCCATCAGTGGTTACACCGCTAATTGAATGTAAGCTACCTCTATCCGTGGAGATTTTGAGTCCTGGAAATAGATTCTCTGTCCTTGCTACCATGTAAAATGAATATAACCTCTAAACTAGCTATCATAAAACTTCTGGTCTCTTATTTATTTAACAAACTTTTTTTTGTTGCAAGTTTTCTTCCCATCAGAATAAGTCACCTAAGGAGTGCGACAAATCTCCACCAAAAAAAATGAAAGGTTTAGAAATGGTTATAAACCTGACGTCAATCCTTTTGCTGGTTCAAACTCTTAGCAAAGACAACTACGGACAAGAGAGGGCCTTGCCATAATACCTACTCTGGGTGTTGTATGTAGGTAGACCTTGTCATAAAAGTAAAAATGCTGATTGGAAGGTAGGTAAACCAATATTTTGGAGCAATCCTCTAACTTCCTATTGGGAATGGAAGAGTCTGGACAAAGAGGTAGATAGTAAGATTGGCTACAGGAAATTGCATTCATCTATGTGGGGTAAAATAAGTATATGAAACTCCTAATATGCAAAATGAAAAAAGATAATATGAATCTAAAAAGGAATCTATTGAAGGATCTTTGCTTTGTTATTAATACAAGAAGGAATGAACCTATAAGGACTCGCTAGATAATATCAGGCCACCATAAGTTATGTGTTAAAAAATGATACAGAAGTAGAAACAAAATGCATATCATGCTGTATCATATTCTAAATG
The DNA here is from genome assembly GCA_036927795.1 of Iris macrosiphon. Taxonomy (NCBI): domain Eukaryota; kingdom Viridiplantae; phylum Streptophyta; class Magnoliopsida; order Asparagales; family Iridaceae; genus Iris; species Iris macrosiphon. Next base: position 83,749,215 of record JAYESA010000008.1, read on the forward strand.
ACAAGGTTCTAAGACAATCCTAGAAGACCTTTCGAGCCTTCAATTCCTACAAGCAAAGAAAGTGAGGTACTTTATACTAAAATATAATGGTACCAAAGGATTATGCGCAATGAACAATTGACTTCTTCCTGTTCTTGCTCTCAGATTCAAACTATGGAACATTGAAAGTAGTGACTGGAGTTCACCAGATTCCACTTTGACAAAAGTTAAGGCTCTCATAAAATTCACCAATGGTTGTACTTTGCAGCCTTTTATTTATATAATTCATCCTTTCACTGCTTGAAGACAATATCTTAAACAAAGAGAAGGATATATTTTCACACCAAGACATATTTGTCGTATTTCTTCATCTACTTCAATTATAAAGACTACCCAAGAAGTAACTTTGTCAACAAGGAAAAATGGATATCAAATAAAGGGGGTAGCTTACTCAGCAAGTGATTGAGTCCAAAATTGCATTTCAGGCACAGGTTTGCTGCTATTGCAAATAATAATTGAATGCTTATGGAAAGAGAATTCATATATCCGGGACAATGTGCTTCATGAGGATATAAACTTTATTGATTGCTTTGTATAACACTCACTTGGAGTGAAGAGCATGTTCAGAATATTTTAGACGCTGAGTGCTTTCCGAGCAATCTTGTTTTTTAAAACTATTTTTCCTTATATTTTTATATCAAAATCAAGTAAAATTTCTGCAAATATGCCATACTGAATTTATTTTGTATATGGTTATATTTGCTACATTTGTTGTTGACTTCCTCATATGTTTCTAGATATATCGATGAACTTGTGATTTTATGATATCAGTTGGGACAGTTTTATAATATCGTCAGGGATGAATCAGTTTCACTATAGGAAACCTTGTTAACATATATCTTTTTATTTGGTTGCATCAACCGGCTCAAATAAGAAAAATCTTCTTCCCACATTGATCTTTGTAAGTTGCTCAATCCTATGTCATTTTTACTTGAATGAAGTTACAAAAGAGAGACATAATTTCATTTTGAAGCCAGCTCACAGTGCATTGTGCTCAAGATAGGGGTACAAGGTTTTTATAGTTGAAGTCCATATTGCAAATTGTATCATCTTACCTATTTGTCCGGAGTTTTTATAGTATAAGGGAACTTGGAGGATGCTTCTTGGTTGCATGAGCATAAACTGCAAATCGAAAGGGTAGGTCTACCTACCTGCCAACTGGCTGCCAAGGTTTTATGGCATGATGTCTCATGATCATAACTATCTTGGCTAAGAATTTGGCACCAACATATATGGTTGACAACAGGTCGACGACCGATTACAAAACTTTTTTAAATTCTTTATGGAGCTTTCTGATGTTCCATAGCCGACCCCATTGTGATGGGAGAAGGCTTGGGTGATGATGATGAAATCGTTGTTGATGTACCTCTTTATCTTGATTATAATTATATCCTTAATTTTAAAGACTAATCTTTCTTTGCATCATTTTATGTTGGGCCTTGAGCAGTGTAGGTTCCTTTACCTTGTCTGATATTCTGGAAAAAGACTGATGGAGTGTTTGACCTCAAGTAGACAATTTTTTGTAGGAAGAATTAAATTGGCAACATTGAGGGGTCGCAGAGTCTATTAACCCTGTTAAATAAGCAGATTGTTTTATCTATGCACTCTCTTGTTTGTTAGACTAATGTCGGGAAAGGACTAAACATGCTACAAGTCTTCTAGTCAAACTTTTGTGACATAGAATTGTCCCCCCCCATCTTAATGTAGAAAAGGCTAGATTTTTCTCGTGTCATGATGATGAATTTCTCTTGATGATGAATTTCTCTTTCTTGTCACTGACAATATTATTTTATCGTGAAAACTCACCAAATTAATATTCTCTTTGGTGGATAAGCCATAATTTAGACATTGTAGCTATATAAGAATAGACTATATTGGAAAATGATTAATTAATTAGGACTTTAGGCTAAACAATATATAAGAGAGAAAATAAATGGACAACTATGTAATAGATGACCAATAGCTAGCAAGTGACAACTAGATATAGGTAAACATAAAACATTAATAAATCACTCTTTTATACTCCGTCACAAGTTGGAGGTTGGATAACAATGAATCCCATCTTAGATAGAAACTTTAGAAACCACAAATAGAGAGAGTTGCAGCCATCTTATATATATATATATATATATATATATATATATATATATATATATATTGTCGAAAGAGACGACCATATAGGCAGCTAGAGAATATGAGTTGTAGCCTTCTAGATGGAGAGATAAACATGTGAAAATGAGTGCATTGAAAGTTTCTAATGAGAGGACCAGTAGAGAACCAAGTATTGGTGACGGATGACCGGCGACTGGTGAGGCCATGGAGAAAATAACTCCCTACTGTTAACACTAGGCCGAAGAGACGACGAGACCCTACGCCGAAAAGTGGGTTGAGAGGAGGAAGCAGCATATGTCGAGGAAGTAGACATAGATGTCGAGGAAGTAGACATGGCAGAAGTATATGTATTCGAGGAAGTAGATACAATGGAGGAAGTAGACGTTGCCGAGCAAGTAGTCGTAGCCGAGAAAGTAAACTTTGGTGAGAGACGAGCGAAGAGATATCATATCAAAAGAAAAAAGAAGAGGTGTCGAGGTCGAGAAAAACGCGGAGAGTAGTGGTATAAGACAGTGGAGTGAACACGTTCGATTCATATACCTCAGATCCGAAAAGAATGGCAAGAAGATTGACATCAATAGTTTAAATGATCATATTCTTTTTTAGGTAGCGTTTTGGAGAAGTGTTCAGAGAAGATGAGTTTGAAAAAAATGGATTGGGAGAGGATGTGTGGGAAGATGTATTTGGAGATAATGGATTTAAAGTAGGATGGATTTGGAGAACTGGGTTCATAGAAGATGGGGTAGAGCAGATGGGGTGTTTCGAGGAATGTGTTTTATATTGGTGGGAGGTAGAGAGCTATGTCCAAGGACCATGCTCAGCTACCAAGTAGGAGAATATACCAAGGTAGTCAAAGACGCAAGACACACGAGAGGCGCAAATGGTCCATATCGCCTGAGGCGCAATGTGCACTTAAGGCCCTCGCCCGAACAAAGTAAGACGCAAAATAAAAAATAATAAAAATATATATAAATAAGTAAATGAATTAGCAATGTAAGAAATAAACTAAATAACATATTAAAACCAAGAAAAAATGTTAAAACATAACAAAATGAACTAGCAGAACAACAATAACACTCAACAGAACTAACAAGAATTTGTATTCTTCCTACCACGTTTTTAGTAAATTTTAGTTTTTCAAATTCAACTATAGCAAATTTTGGCAACCGTAAAAAATGCTCTCTCCCTCCCACTTGTATGAGGTAAGGGCTAGGGCCTTAAGGTATTTTAAAAAAAAATACATAAGGCGCATCTTTTATTGGGTGCGCCGTGCTGAAACGCGCACCTAAGACGCGCCTTTGGTGCGCCCGAAGAAAGGAGCCTCGCCTAGTGAGGTGCGAGGCACACCTTAGGCGCGCCTTTTACTACCATGGAATATACTACATCAGTACATAAGGGAACTATTGAATTCATTCCTTAGGGCTCTAGGCTAAAGAATATCTAGGATATACAAAGTGGATAACTATGTAATAGCTTTCCAATACTAGCAAATGACAACTAGATAATAACTAATAAAATGAAAACATAAAAACATAAATAAAATGAAAACATAAAAACATTAGTAAAATCATTCTTCTGTAACTACCCCCTTCCTTATCTGAAGGCTTGGTTGGACCTGAAATGGAGAAACAGTCCCCTCTTAGAATATTTACATCATGCTATACTTCAACGATTTCTTGGATGGAGGATTGAACTATTGGATACAATTTACATATATACAGATTGTTTTGAAGGATTTACGGAAAATATGTTTGGTGTACCTCTGAGTTATTTTTTCCTTCCACTTGATATTTGTATCATTTTGCTCCTAATTATTTTATGATCTATGCGTTAATGCATGTGAAGGTGTTGGGAACTTTCATAGCAGAATGGAAAGAAGGTGAGGAAATTTGCAAAACCTTGCTATCAACTAAGGAGTCTGCCCAAATGTATGCTGAAAGGCTGGCAGAATTGTCTGTCGCTTTAGGGTTTGATGGGTGGCTGGTAAATACTGTTAATTCTTATTTTGTCCTCTCCTGCATATCATAGTAAATATATGGTGTTATTCATTGTCCTCAGCAACATTATTAATATCTTTTTGTGAATATTTGAATCATTAAAGGTTTCTTTTATCTGGATTCTTTTCTGAGATGTGGACCTGTTGGGTTGCATAGATATAACAATTTCTGGCCAGATTTGTGTTGGTTGCAACTTGGGGATCTAAATTAGTATTTAGTTCGTGCCTCTTGGTCCCATAAAAACCAAGGTTCAAAGTATCGGTATCGGAATCGGTATCGGACCATTCCTATGAGTATCGGGATCGGCGGTATCGGTAGTATCGGCGGTTTCGGATCGGAGTATCGGATTTTTTGGTATCGGAAAGGAAACAACTATTAGTAAATTATTAACATTTTAGAGAATATATTTTATACATTTATGCATAATTTAAAGTATTTTCAGTATTGTTTCTTAGTATTTTTGATATTGAATGAAATAGTAGTCATCCTTGTCAATTGATTTATATGCGATAGATAAGTTTTCCTCTTTTATATGTTTTTACAACCTTACTATGCTTTTACATCCTTTCTAATTGGTCTTTTTAATTCAAATTTTTTTGCCGAATTGACTGGAAAAGAGACCTCTAATGTCGGTATCGGTCAGTATCGGGTATCGGTCGGTATCGGATCGGGACATGCCAAACTGTATCGGTATCGGCCGTATCGGATCGGTATCAGCCGATACTTTAAACTATGATAAAAACTTGATCTATATTTTGGTTGCCCAAACTTTTCTCTGAAGAAACATCTATTTTTTTGAGGGTTGTGAAGAGATCTGTTGAGGAGTATTATTTGTTTTGCTAACTACCTCTAGGGCCTTCCTTCCAATTAACAGAACTGACTCAGTATACTTGTTTTCAGATCAATATGGAAGTTAATTTGGAAAGAGAGCAAATTGCTAATTTGAAAGAATTTGTCAGCCATCTGACTCAGACTATGCACACTTCAGTCCGTGGATCTTTAGTCATATGGTGATTCCTGTAGGACATTTCCTTATTATTATTATTTTCTTTAACCATTAAATCTTTGCTGTATTTTCTGTTTTTTAAAGTGTGTTAGCTTTGTATATTTTGTGATGCAGGTATGACAGTGTGACTAAAGATGGTCATCTTGACTATCAAAACCAACTTAACAGAAAAAACAAACCTTTCTTTGATTTATGTGACGGAATATTTGCTAATTATAAGTGGAAGGTTAGTAGCAGTCCCTTAAGAAACCAATTTTCATTTGTTTTTTTCTTTCTTTCCAAACTATCAAACTCCTTTGAATTTTGTAGAAGAGCTATCTGGAACATTCAGCTGTTTTTGCTGGAGATCGAAGGTTTGATGTTTATATGGGTATTGATGTTTTTGGCAGAGGCACATATGGTGGTGGACAATGGCATGTATGTTAATGTTCAGACTCGTAGACTGCTATCTAATTAGTTTATTAGCTTTTCTCTACACAAAAAGGTCAAAATTAGACTATTGAAGTATACAATAGAGTAACTTTCCCTGACCTGGTATTTTACTAACAATATATCCTTCTTAAAAGATACTCAAGTAGGGTTCAGGCTCACCCACTCAGCATGAAAGCGTAACAGAGAATTTGGTACTGGGATGAAAATTATTCTAACATGCCCATGTTTGGGCTTGTAAACTTTGACTCCTATAGTTATTTCTAGGTCAGTTTGTTGATTTCATTTGTTCAGTGTTGCCAGATCTGGTTATAACCATACAACCTGATAAAAGTACCTATATTTTTTGTCTGGATTTTGTCTGACTGCAGGCCCTTGGTTCTTGGTTGTAGAATTGGACTGTGCATGGACATAAATTGTTCTAGTTCAGATATCACAAGTTAACAAGACTATACCTAGTGAATGCAATGTTATAGAAAGATTTGAGATGCTTGAATTGAAAAGAACTTGCAAGTTCTATAAGCTTCTATATTAAAATCCACATTTTTGTGTTGCGTCTATTGTCTCCTGTCTAATCTTACATTGAGCTCTGAGAATATGCTCCTATAGATAGAAACTGTTTACCACCTTTTTTTTGTTGAATAGTGCTTGCATCATAGTTGTTTTGGTCATAGTTACCTCATTGTCTGCTTGTTACAGAGATGCCTACCTTAGACCTATGATCATAGCCAAATGGCTCGAGGAGGATGACTTTTTCCCTAGCGATTGCTGACATACTTGAGAAGAGTTTTTTTGATCCTCATTAAATTTGTCAGTGTTGTGTGTTATCTAGAATAATTCTCAAGATGATAAGATAATCAACAGGGAAACATGCCTTTTCCGCATGACAGACATCAGTTGCACTTGATTTATTGAAGAAGGATGATATTTCAGCTGCCATATTTGCTCCTGGATGGGTATATGAGAATTTGCCCAAAGAAGATTTCCAAGCTAACCAAAACCGGTAATATATATTGTATTCATGTCAAGAGGTTATACACTGTTTCTGCAGTTTCCTGGTTACTATTGGACATGACATAGACACTCTAATTGGTGCAGTGTCTGTGTTGTGTCAAACACGTATCGAACACGGCACACGAAAAAGCACTACGGCATGCCAAAACCAATGATGTGTCCATGTCTTCGTTTATCAGGTTGCGTCCCTGAACATAGGTTAATATAGTACCTCCGAGCTCAAATAAAAAAAAATTCAAACTCTTTGAGACAGTTTGGAGGATACATCTCTTAAATTGCCTGCCACACAAATTATCTATCACATGATTCAAGTCTTGCATATTCTGATGTTAACATGCATATATTGTATTGCCTGTCTACTGAGTACAGGCATCGTACTATGTTCGATAAAGTTAGTAGTTGTACTATGTACAATAAAGTAGTAGGGTAGTCTTTTCTACAGTAACAAAGCAGCAAAGCTTCAATCTCATTCAATTCTTGTATGCACAGTGCACACTTCAAGGAAATCAGAAATTTACTTTAGAAGGAATTCGTAAAAGTTGATATCCAATCCTTGTCACTTTTCTTCAGTTACTAGATAGGCCGAGACTCGAAAGCTACTTTTCTTTTGTTTATCATCTTATTAACCAAGCTATTTCTCTAAAGTATCAATATATTATAGCATCATTTACTTGTGCAGATGGTGGGGCCTTGTTGATAAATCATGGGGAGTACTTAAAAGCTATCCACAAGCATTACCTTTTTACTCAAATTTTGACCAGGTGGGGACTTCATTTGCTAACTTCTATTATTTTATATAATTGTTTTTTTAATTAGTGCATGTAACTAGTACATGTAACTAGTACAGTTTCTTAACTAGATCAGTTTTCTAAATTTAGAAGTCTCCAGGGTCATGGCATTCATTTTTCCATAAAAAAATTGCTAGTAGCTGATGGCCCTTGGAATAACATTTCTTGTCAAGGCTTTCAGGTATTCAATTTTTAATGTTTTCTCTCTTTCCAGAATGCTACTAACATCATTCTACAAGATTCATGCAATGACAAACAAATGCTTAGTACTTATTTACCATAAAGGGTAATAATGAGTATATTCCAGGTCTCATATCCGACCTTTATTGTTTCAAACAGTTATACACTATCATGTCTTTTGGTTTTGTAGAAAAGTACATTGGGATACTTCATTGATGTGATTTGAGTTGAGTACACATATATATAGGAGGAGAATCCTCCTAATTGAACTCTATCTAGTGTGCGACTAAAGTAGACTACATAGACTCACTAAATCTAACACTCTCCCTCAAGTTGGAGCACGCGAAAGATATCTAACTTGTTAAAATAAAACACTACTAGAGCTAAAACCACAATCAACATTAACAGAAAGCAGAAACAATAGCATCAACAGAGGAGCCATTATGAGTAGAAATGACAACATCAACAAACGACAACATCAAAGGTCAACACATGAGTCATGAGAGTAGTAGAGTAGACAATGGTAGAGGTTGACGCACGGCCAGAAACAACAGTCACCATCATGAGTAGAAAGAACAATATTTTCAAACAACAATATCAAAGGTCCTTATACGAATAGAGAGACCAGCAACAAACAGTAGGCATAGTGGACAATCAGCAATGGTCAACGCACGACTAGAAATAGCAGAGATCAACCCAAGTTGACGGACATGGATCTGCATGGGCGGGTGTTTGGAATCTGATCATTATTTGGGACAATTTTGGTTTTTTTATAAGGCAATCTTGACCGCTTGTACCAATCTCAACAACTGAGAATTGGGAAGAGTTATCTCCTCTGCCAGATCTTTGGAGGAGTGGATCAAAATCATGACATCTCATCTTATTACTTTCTGGTAGGTTTTGAGCAAGGTTCGCGGTATCGAAATCGGTATCATCGGGATCGGCAATATCGGCTGCTTCGGATCAGAGTATCAATTGTTTTTTGTATCAGAAAACAAATAGTTATTACTAAATTATTAAAAATTTAGAAATTTTTTTTGTAGACATTCATGCATAATTTTAAGTATTTTCTAAGTTGTTTCATAGTAGTTTTGAAATTGAATGAAATAATAGTCATCTTGCTGATTGGTTTACCTGCGATAAATAAGTTTTTTTTCATTTACATGCTTTTACATCATTGCTAATTAGTCTTTTTCTTACATTTTTTTACCGAATTGATTGGGAAAGAGACCCCGATGTCGGTATCGGTCAGTATCGGATCGGGACATGCCAAACCGTATCGGTATCGGCTGATACTACAAACTATGGTTTTGAGATGCGTGTTTCTTTAGAGAAAATGATATGTTCGCGAAATCGATCATATCGGCCTATATACCGTTTTCGAAGGAGGGACTGATGTGATTGACTAAACTAAAGTATGAAAAAACTGGTCCAGACCCATAGTGGTGGTGTCCATGCTAAACCTGTTGTTATATCGACCAAACCAGCTGGTATGTCGACCAAATTGACCGGTATATTACTCAAACTTGGTATGGGTTGGAACATTCAGGTTTAAACCCATGTACACAAGTAAACTTGTTTAAAATATGCATGTTTCATTAGTGTTTAATGTGACTTAGAATATGTATGCGTGGATAGATCCTTATTCTAAATTACACTAACGACTAATTCTATTTATATATATATTAATACTCTGAAAATTTGTCATACATGTCATATATGAAGTGAATTATTATCCCATAGATTTCCAGTATGGCGACCCCCAACCTATACAGGTTCGAATCCAATATCAGGAAGCTAAGAGTGAGCAGAATTGTTTGCATTTGGTAGATCTGATATTTTGTTGGAGAGCAAATTACATAATTTCCTCTCAACCAGAACAACATAGGAAGCACGGAGAATCTGAAAATATGAGCAATGTCACGTCGGACACGTATTAGACAACCAATACACTCCAGAATACTCTAGGACACCAAATCAGGTGTCATGTCCTTACTGTACTGTGTTGTATCCTTGTCTGTGAAACATCTTAAGCAGCCCTTGCACGTTACACTTGCACATGCAAACAAAGTGTATCATTTAGAAAAAAAATGATTGATCTTAGATACATGTACTCCTGGTGTGTAACTAAGTTAAACCTAGTTGATACATCGTTGGATTATACAAGGTCCATTGTGGTGAACAACCGCATTTGGTGCAAATACTGTTGTGGTCCAGTATCTGCCTGTTAGATTTCTAAGGAGGTTTGAATCCTCCCCGTCCACTGTGGTGAACAACAAAATTTGGTGCAGATAAGTGTTGTGGTCCAGTATCTACGCATGCATGACATGTTTAGACCTGAGTTCCTTGCGTTCTCGTAATTGATAACAAAAGCATGTGCATCACGTTCAAAAGAACATCACATTCCTATAAGATGCAAGCAATAGTAATAATTTTTCATTTCCTACATGTTATAATTGAGAATTACTTCTAATATTTGACTAACACAACAAATGCATTAATGTTTTCTCTAGTATATTCACAGTCCTTTCTGTTTGGATTTAGGTTCTCATAAGTACATTTTTAGCCTAGCTTAAGGTTACTATATATTAAATATATGCATAATGTTTTAATAGTCTGTAAGCCATCCTTTATCTATCTTTTACACAAAAGGTATGCATAAGATTGACATTGGACCAATATGGATCAATGACGACAACAGAGCCATCTACCTAATTCTTTATGTTAAGGGACAAACCAGTTTCTTTCTGTTACTCTATACTTTAGATCTGTCATCTTCTCGTCTTTGCATAATGCCAGTAACGAATTTTGATGACAAATTCATAGAACATTAAATATTGATTAAGAATAGTGACGTTCACATTCTCTATCATGGTTGTAGCTTTTGTATGAAGATGGATACGATAGATGTTATTTGTATCAAACAAATATCTAGCAAGCTATGTAACGACCACCATGTATTCATACCAGAAATAGATACTTCCATATTTCTATACTTATGAAATACTGGCATGTCTTAGTTTTTAGGTAGATCTCGTCTGACTTTACTGTACATGTGGACAGTTGATACCCATGCTCAGTAACCAATGCTGGTAACATCAAAGAAATAGGAATTTTCCTAAGGTAGCATATCATAATAACTGGACACTTGTGGGTCTAAATTCCAAACACGTGAATTTGGTAGGCCGAAAAGGTCAGTTTAGTATGCAGATGACTTTTGTGAAGGGAGTATTTCTGCACAGTGGTAGTAGGATTCATTTGGTGAGAAACAACGTTGGTAGAAAAGTTATTCATAATATGGATCCTCACTTTTCACCTCCAGATATCGTACCACTTATGCAGTTCTAGATCTACGCCAGAACAATATGCACCTTATTTCCACCATTTAAATAACTTTCATATGACAAACCTGTGTTGCTTGATAACTGGAAAGAATTAAACATTCTTCAGAACTTGAATAACATTCTTCCAAAAAAAAGAGAAGAAAAAGAAAAAGAAGAAAATAATGACATTCTGAAGTTCTTCGTTTCTCAATATAGCATTAGTAGTATGCATATGCACTTGTAGATATGCCATCATACAGGTACTGATTTTTTGTTTGAGTTAACAAAAAGAAAAGAAAAAGTTTAAAGTATTAAAATGGACTTTTTGTACAAAAATTAGCATTTCCCTACGATATGTTTACCTTATACTCTCTCCTCGGGAACCATCTTGGGTACTGTGTAGACTATGTATAAAAAACTAGAAGTATATTATGTTTAGGTTTCAGTTGTAAAATTTATGCATATTTTATATAGTTTCTCACTTCAATCATACGGCTTATTGTCTGTATACATATCAAGAGCTAATTTATTTCTGTTATACATACCAATTATTTTTTGTTTACACTTTACATACCTTAGGTCTTCTTTAACTGAAACTTTGTCACTTAGGGTTGATGTCACTCAATGTTTCTTTTTTAACAGCCTGTCCTTGATAATGCAATATATCATGAGCAAACTACCATTCAAGTCCAAATCAAGTAAGTTCTACTCCTGCCATTCATTTGAAGTTTCATGCATCAAAATACTCCATCCGTGTTCACACACTTTTCAAATGGCCTGTATAGAGGGATGTAATAATACTTGACCTCAATTAAATCATTTAAAATCAGTGGGTTGAACTTATTTGTATATAGGGATGAAAACTTATTTGTAGGGGTTTTATATGTGGCTTTCCTTGATGTTATATAATTTATACTACATTCATGATGTTAGTGTTGAGAAAATTTATATTCTTCAATGTTAATATTATACACACTTGATTAGGAAACAAAATGTCACCTTATTGCAAACACCTTCCATTTGATTTAGATTGGAAAGTCAAATTTGAGATCATTATAACTTGCAGTATCAAATGGTCTTGGATTTTCGTCTTTGTAGGAAGAGACCATCTGATCAATATGATGATAATATAAATATAGAGTGAGTGAAGGTGTCGAAGTTCAGTTATACATTTGATAGTAAGCATATGAATTCAAATTGTACAAGAACAGTAAATGGTGCGCTATTTAATATATGAACCTAATATGGACAAGGGGATTCTAAACTGAGCAATTTGGAAGAAGATAATTAATTTACTAGTTAAGAGTTTGGTCTTTGGTGCAGTAATGTTACACCCACAACATCGTATGCAACTCCTCTACCAAATCCTACATGGCAACTCATTTAAAGCTTTTGGGCCCACTTTCTCCCCTCAATAATTAGCGGAGAGAGAGAGAGAGAGAGAGAGGGAGAGAGAGAGAGAGAGAGAGCCAATTTTTCTTGTTTTCTTTTTAATGTTTCACTAAGCAGCGGATTATTTTAACACCCCCCTTCTTTTTTTTCCAACCTTCTACGAGAAACAATCTCTCTATCGGGTAGGAGATGGTTGGTTGGGTGCTTATGAGGGAGATGTCGTAGCTGCAGGAATACAATGCAGATGTGAGGCAGGTCATGGGACTGAGATGGCCCATAACATCGCCAAGAGGGCCAAGTGAGGATCTCTCCATCGGTTAGGAGATGGTCGTCTGACTCTTTACGAGGGAGATGTTGCAGCTGCGGGCGGCTGCTAGACAGATAATGGGACTGAGATGGCCGATAGCAGCGCAACAAGGGCCAAGTGAGGAGCTGGCCAAGTGAGGAGCTGTCCCAGGACGTAGAGTTGGGTCGTTGTTGAATTGGTCGGTGTTGGAGCAGGTTGTGGGTTGGAAAGATATAAAAATTGATTGAAGAAAAGGGAGTGGTCGTTGGTTGTCACCGATAGAGTTGGTCCACACTGGTGGAAAAAAGATGAATAATATCGTTGGATGAAGGGTCATTGTTCAACCTTTAAACTTTGTCGACCTCCAACAACTCAACTTCTCCGGTAGTCGCATATGCTCGAGCTCCGACAAATCTTAGTCACAACCTTGGTTATCGCTACGACAAAGCCAGTGATTGGGTTGACAAAACTCTAGATCTATATTTAAGCTGGCATAATTACTATTTTACCCTTGTCTAAGCTGAGTAACGTCTGATATCTCATTTTCTTGCGATATCTTTCTAAAACTCACGAGATATCGGAATTTCTCATGATATTTTCTTAAATTCACAATAGTCGGCTAATTTTGTGAGAACTTTTAGGGGTGTTATTTTGCTCGCGGTATTTTGCTTAGATATTGCTTTTTTGCTATATTTTGTGCGATACTTGTTCGCGTTGCAATATTTTGTGAGATATTGATGATGGGTGTTCATGTGGTATGGAGTTCTTTTGTGGTCGGTACGTTGCTTTTTGTGGATAATTATTGTCTAGTGATCAGATTTTTGGACTTCTCTGGTGATTTGTCCGCACTTCTAAATCATGATTCTTCTTCTCTTCTGATAGTTGATTAGTGCTTGGATATTGTGCGCTTATTCTCTCGATTATATTACTTTGGCGACTCTTACCTACATATGCGAAATGTTTTCTCGGATTGATCTACAAGTTCTTTATATTATCTTACATATTATGCAGTGATGTTTCCTTTTGGGCTTTCTTTTCTTGTCGTTTTACTCGGGCTTCTATATTTGATTGTGTCTTAGACTCTTAGCACATATTATGACAACTTCTCTAGCTCATAGTTTTCGGGGAGTATGTACTACTTTTTGACTCCCTTATGACTTGGGCGTAGAGAGCGAGTTCCTATATTATCTTCGCCTACTGTTTCTGATTGTTTTTCGTTGCTGGAGATTCAACGTCTTCGTGGCCTTACTTTTGAGACTTCCTCGTCCTCTAGATTGGGGGCGACTTCTTCAATTATGCCATTTGACTAGCCTGTATTGGCCGTGCATGCTACTTCTTCCTCTATTGATTCCTCCATATTTGATGAGATGGAGTTTACGAGATGAGTTGCAATTTTTATGTGTTCTTTCTCAGTTATTTGGATATACCCTTTGTTTTGACAACCAATATATCCTGCGTTACTTATGGTACTTAGTGGATTCTTGGTTCCAATCATATTACTCTGCAGTTCGTAATTTCACAGATACAACGTTTTCCATATTTTTTATTGTGGCGAATGGGAATACCACTCCATTTCATGGATCCGGGATAATGCCTCTTCTACATTTCATCTTCTGGCAGGGCTTAATGTTCCTGCTCCACAGTTCAATCTTAGTTAATCGCCTCACCAAAGATCATAATTGCTCTATTACCTTCTTTCATTTATGGTTCGGGATCTTCGGACGCAAACAGTTCTTAGTAGAGGTCGAGAGGCTAAAGGATTATATTTCATAGATATTCCACCACCTATTTTGGCATTTGTTTCTTCAGTCAATTGTCATTGACGACTGGGCATACTCTCTTGTTTATTTTTCGAAAAGTGCTCCCCGATTTCTTCTTCTCGGAGTTTTTTTTGTGAGACATACTTTTTTGACAAACAACATCGTTCTACGTTATTGTCTGCCTTTTCTAGAAGTGATGCTCCGTTCTCTTTGGTACGTTTTGATATCCGAGGGCCTTATCGTAAGTTTATTAGGATTTTACTATTTTGCTACATTTATTGATAATCGTTCTCATATGACTTGGCTATTTCTTTTACACAATCGCTCTGGAATCTTGCGACTTTTCCACGACTTTATTACTCAGATTCGTACATAGTTTTCCGCTATGATTAAAATCATTCATATAATGTACGAGAATACATTAGCAAGGAGTTTCAAGATACTTGTGCATCTCATGGCATCATTCTTTAGACGTCTTGCTCTTATTATAATCCACAAAAAAATGACTTGGCGGAACTAAAAAATTGTCATATTTTAGAGGTTGCATGCATGCTCATTACTTTTTTAGATGAATGTTCCTCAGGTTTATTGGAACTTTGCAGTTGGTACTGTGTCATATTATTAACCATATGTCCACTGCGATTCTGGATTACAAATCTTCTTTTTCCGTCCTTTTTCGACTAAGAAATCATTCTCAGTGGTCCCACAAGTATTCGGTTGTACATGTTTTGTTTACCATCTTAAACCGACTGCTTATAAATTAGCTCATTGTGCTACTAAATTTATCTTTATGGGTTACTAATAAAGGTCATGCTTATTATTTGCCTCTGATATGAAGCTTATACTTCGTCTAATGTTATGTTTCTTGAGAATCAGTCTTTCTTCCTCCCGTCTTCCACCACTACCACCACCCCCATCCCCCCTTTATCACCCTCGTCTTCTCCAGTATCGTCTACTTCCTCAACTGTACCATGACCTCTTACTAGTGGCCATGTTAATATATGACTATTTGTCCCTCCTGATGTAGTACCTACTATGGGTGATCTTTCCATTACTTTCCGTAAGAAACAACATAATTGTACTATGTATCATAGTGGAAAATTTGTTTCTTATCATCGTCTAGCTCTGCCTTATACAAGTTTGCATGTTCTGTTTCTTCTATTTCTACACCTTCTTTCTTCTTCTTCTTCTTCTTCTTCTTCTTCTTCTTCTGTACAGGAGACACTCCAGTATCCGGGATGGCGGTCCGCCGTGGATGAAAAAATGCAGGCCAATTGGTGTAATGGTACTTGAAATTTAGTACCTATCCCAGTTGGCCATTCTTGTGTTAGTTGTCGGTGGGTATTTATAGTTAAGCATAATCCAGATAGTTCCGTTGAGCACTTGAAAGTATAACTTTTTGTTCGAGGATTTACTTAGCAGTACGGGAAGCATGATATTGATTATAAGGAGAACTTGTCTTTCGTTTCCAGGCTTAATACTGTTTTCCGTGTTGATTTCTCTTGCGGTACATTGAGGATAGCCCTTACATCAATTGGATATCAAGAATGTTTTTCTTATTAGTGATTTGTCTAAGACTGTATATGCAACAACCTCCTGCCAATGAGACCGATGGAGAGTTTCTTGTGTCACAAAGTCTATTTGAGGTAAGCCGTCTCCTCGTGTTTGGTTTGGAAGTTTAGTACGGTGGTTCAGGCGATTGGTGTTGCTCGGAACACTGTTGACTTCTTTTTATTTATCTATCGTCAGGAGCAAGAATGGTTCTCTTGGCTTATGTTGATGATATTCTTCTTAGTGATTTCTATGATAAAAGAGTGGTTGTCTTCTCATTTTTATAACAAAGATTTGTGTCTTTTTCGATATTTTCTGTCGGTCAAGGTTACTAGGCATAATTATTCCCTTATTTTATCTCATTGGAAGTATTGTATGGATCTTCTGCATGATGTTGATTGTTTGGGGTGTAAGCCAATTGATATTCCTATGGATGAGAATATGGGGCTCTTCTCTTGGTTCTGCTTCCGACACGCTGCTACCAAATCTTGATTACTATCGACGTTTTGTTGAGAAACTAATATATTTGACTCTCACTTGCCTGTATATTTCCTTTGCCATGAGTACTTTGTGCCAACATATGCATTTTCCTCGGGCTTTTCATGTTCTTGAACGTATTCTTCGCTACTTGAAAAAATCTCGTGGCTAGGGACTCGTTTATCGGCCTTCCTCTTTACTCTCCTTGACTTATTATGTCAATGCTGATTATACATGCTCAGTTGATGACCATTGTTCTACGAGTGACTTATGTGCTTATTTTGGCGGCAACCTTGTTACTTGCAGAACAAGAAGCAGACTGATATTGGCAGATCTTCTGCTAAAGCTGAGTATAACTAGATGACCCATGCAATTTTCGAGATAACATTGTTGAATAGTTTGTTTACAGTTCTTGGTGTTGTTCTTTTCTCTCATGAGGTTCCCTACTATATAACCAAACAATGTCATATTACTGAAAACTCAGTATTCCTTGAGTGCACCAAATATATCGAGGTTGATTATTATTTCGTTTAGTAAAAGGTTAAATTGTGAGGTTCTGCTCCAACATATTCTTGTTGCCTCATATATCGCAAACATTCTCATGAAGGCCTTACCTCGTACGCTTTATCTTTATTTCCTGCCTAAGTTTGAAGCTCTTGATATCTATGCTCCAACTTGCGGTATAGAGTAAAAGTTAGTTATTTCTCATTTCTTGTATGGCCTAGAGCCTTTCTAGTTTTGCTCTTAGTTTTAGTCACACGTCGGAAAAACATGAGTAAAGGGAGCACACCCTTGCCTATAAACATGTACCATTCACACATTAATGAATTAACTCAATTAAATTGAGCCAACTTCTTAACAATATCAATATGGATAAATGTTGTGAATTTATAGATATGCAAATTCGACAAATATGGTTATAATATGCTGCTGATAAGGAATCTGATGTAATACATGTCTTGATTAACTCTAATTTATGTCTCTACGTTGTGTAGGTTATGAAAATTAGCAGAATGAACGAGAATCAATGACAAGTTATAAAAAAACGACTAGTAAAACAGAAGATTTAAAGTTCAATGTTGGGATCTCAATGACTTTTTTTTTAAGAAGCACAATCATAGCTGCAAATCTTGTATTCATGATTCATTAGAAAATTAATGTAATAAATTATATACTCAATTTTAGTTACAAATTTAATATCAGTTCTTTAGCAAATATAATGTCCTTTATCAAGCAGATCCGTTGCTCACAATCAAAACATGATAACAACCATGAATGATTGAAAATATTAGAGAGATTTTTTTATCCTAACAGTGATGATTTCGCAAATATTAGAGAAGTTGGAATGGTGCACCTGGATCTTTAGATAGGAAGAAGAAGGCTGGTTGCCGGATCTGCGACAGACGGTAGACGGGCGGCCTGGCGACTGACGACCTGGCGACAGATAGTCTGGCGACGGATGACCACCCTAGGGTTTCACACGCCCAGGGAGGAAGGGGGGATTATGTTTCACACTCTAATCTAAAAAAACATGGCTCGCAAGAGGTTTTTTTTTTCCACAATTTTTCATTGATTATTTTTATGATCTCATATGAAAAGAACAAGCCTATATATAGGCATACAAAAGAGCAAAGTGCTAACCCACAAGCAATGTGGGACTAAAGATGTGAACAAAAAAAGAAATAAACTCTCGACAAGTAATGTGGGACTAAAATAAACCTAATAAAATGTCAACTCAAACTCAAACTCAAAACCACATGAGCAATGATGTCTTTTCCGAGATGCTTCCTGGGCCTGTACACGTCTTGACGCGGTACAATGTCCTCATCATTCTCCCCGGTTAAGGGAGAGCTCGACTCTGTCGAAGCTGAGGCTCTACTACTCTCGTAGTACTCCAATGCATCTGGATCAAGTCTCTAGTCTCTGTAAATTATCTCGGGCCAGCCAAGTATCCTCAGACTTGGGACGACCTCTCCAACGAACTAACTACATGCTAATACCACCGCTGCTAGTAGAAATAATATGATCATCAATAATATTTTCAATATCATGTGGTAGTGGAGGTAAAGGAGGACCCTCAAGAATAGGCTCAGGGGTAAGGTCATCAACCAGTAGGTTGTATGGGTTAAAATTTGGACCTTTATATTCAACTAAGTCCTCAATATTAAATGTAGAACTAAAATTAAACCCTTCTGGAAGGTCGAGGACAAAAGCATTATCATTAACTTTTTTCAGAATTTTGAATGGACATGCACGAAATGCATGCAACTTCTTGACGGTTCCTGGAGGAAACCGTTCTGGACGAATCCGGACCATTACATAATCACCAACTTTGAATTCTTTAAACCTTCTTTTTAGATCAGCACGTAATTTATAGTTGACATTATTCTGTTCGATTCGCCTGCTGATTTCTTTATACAAATCATGGATGCGAGGTGCAAATGCGGATGCCGACTCAGATACTCTATGAGATGCAGACGTAGGAATGAGGTCTATAGGTTGTTTCGGTTTCTAACCATAAACTATCTCAGCTGGACAGACACCGCTAGACCTATTGATATAGTTGTTATAAGCAAATTCAACAATGGATAAATGGAGGTCCCAATTTTCTAGATTTTTACCAACTAATGTTCTCAACAGGTTTTCCAAACTTCTATTAACAACTTCCGTTTGACCGTCGGTTTGGGGGTGAAAGCCGTAGAAAAGTGCAATTTTGTTTTCATTTTGTGCCAAAGGGTCTTCCAAAAGTAACTCGTAAACTTAACGTCCCTATCTGACACGATGGTCTTAGGTAATCCATGTAATCGAACAACTCAATCAAAGTAAAGCTTGGCAATTCGGGAAACATCGCTGGTTTTGGAACAAGGTATAAAATATGCCACTTTAGAAAATTTGTCCACAACCACAAAAATAGAATCATGCTTCCTAACGGTCTTAGGATGGCCTAATACAAAGTCCATGCTAATATCTTGGCAAGGGCGATCTGGGACAGGTAATGGTGTGTAAAGACCGGTGTTTTGTTTTTGTTGCTTGGCTAGCTGACAAGTGTGACACTGACCAACAAGCCTAACAACATCTTGCTTAATGTTCGGCCAAAAGAAACGACGCTCTACAGGTTCAATAGTCTTATTGCTCCCAAAATGTCCTGCAAGACCCCAAGCATGAACTTCCCAAACAAGAAAATCCCTTAAAGATGGCTAGGGATACACAACTTGTGACACTAGAACAAATATCCTTCCTGGATAAGGAAATCATCCATCTCACGAATGTTGTCATTGCTTAACAAGATAAAAATATCTTGAAAATCAGGACATGACGCGTATTTTCCTTTAATTCGTTCAAAACCTACTACTTCAGCACTCATTTCCGAAAGGAGAAATGACCTGCGGCTGAGTGCATCGGCCGCCTTATTTTCAACTCCCGCTTTATGTCGAATGATGTAAGTGTAATCCTGCAGAAACTCTACCCATCTCCCATGCCTAGCATTTAAGTTCTTTTGTGAGTTGATATACCTAAGGGCTTCATGGTCTGAAAAGATAACGAATTCTTGTGGAAACAAGTAATGACGCCAATAGCGAAGAGCTTGTATTATTGCGTAGAACTCCTTATCGTAGGTAGAATAACGCTGTCGAGTATCATTCAGTTTTTCATTGAAGTAGGCAATTGGGTGGTTTTCTTGGGATAGAATTCCACCTATACCAATGTCCGAAGCGTCACAAGTGATTTCAAACACCTTCGAGAAATCAGGAAGGTGCATGACAGGAGCATCTACCATCTTTATCTTAATCTTCTTAAAAGCCTTAGTAGTAGCTTTGGTCCACTTAAATTCATCTCCTTTTAAGCATTCAGTTATAGGTGCCATAATGGTACTAAACCTACGATAAAATGTGGCAAGTCCATGAAAACTTCTCACATCTCGTATGCTCTTGGGTTCATGCTCTTGGGTTCAGGCTATTCCTCGATTGCCCTAATTTTTTCGGGATCAACAGAGACTCCATCAGAAGAGACCACAAATCCCAAGAAAATTACTTTGTCTGTGAGAAATGTGCACTTCTTTGGATTAGCATACAATTGCTCCTTTCTCAAGACAGAACAAACTTGACGTAGATGGTCCAAATGTTGCTCACGAGATCGGCTGTAAATGAGATGTCATCAAAGTATACGACCAAAAAGCATCCAATGAAAGGTTGTAAAACTTGTGTCATCACTCGCATGAATGTACTTGGAGCATTACTCAACCCGAAGGGCATAACCATCCACTCGTACAGGGCATCCTTCGTCTTGAAGGCAGTTTTTCACTCATCTTTCGGTCGAATGTGAATTTGATGATAGCCACTTTTGAGATCAATCTTGGAGAAGATCGTGGCTTCAGACATCATGTCTAGCATATCATCTAACCGAGGGATTGGAAATCGATACTTAATGGTGATCTTATTGATGGCACGACTGCCTACACACGCGCCAAGTACCATCCTTCTTGGATGTCAACAAGGCATGTACTGCACAAGGGCTCAAACTCTCTCGTACAAATCATTTTCTAAGCAATTCGTCAACTTGTCTTTTTAGTTCCGCATGTTCATTTGGGTTCATTCAATAGTGTGGCAGGTTGGGCAAACTTGCTCCTGGTACAAGGTCAATTGCGTGTTGAATGTCACGCATTGGGGGTAAGTCATCAGGAAGGTCTTCAGCAAAGACATCAGAAAATTTCTCTATTACAGGAAGGATCTCAGTATGAGTCAATTTGGCGGGTTCTTTAGGAATTTCACGCGCAGTGAGGATAAAGATAGGTGATCCTTTGGTAATTTCATGAGTCATTTCTTTTGCACCAATTAAATTTTACCCATTGGGTTGCTTATTTGGACTGGGTTGCGGGTCCCTAGTTTTCGGCTGTATATGATGAATCTTTATTTTTTTCAGGTCATGCTCAATCATCACCATGTTTGAACGACCAAAAATATGAACATCATTATCGTACAACCATGGTCTTCCTAGGATTATTTGACCTAAGTCCATTTCCAAGACATCACACCAAACCTTGTCTTTATATATTGTAAATTGAAGCGGAACAAGACACCGTTCTTGAACTTGGAGGACAATGTCGTTGATCCAAAATACCTTATAAGGACTAGGATGTGGAACTGCTTTAAGGCCCACTTTAGACACTACATAAGCGGAAATAACATTAATGCAACTACCACCAATTCTTGTAAAAGTGTGAAAGATCATGTGTTGTTCCAGTTATCACTAACCTTAGGTTGAGACAAGGTGCACCTAACAACAACTAATGTATGCGACCCTATGTAACCTAAGACAACGTCATTTTCTTCCTCAAGATATTCTGCGTCTTCATCAATGTGATGAACGTAGCCCTCATCATCGGGTAGTGACTCTTCTTCAAATTGATCTTAAAAGGACTAGAACAATTTGCAGTGACATGTCCATATTCTTGACATTTGAAACACTTTACGTTTGGGCCAATCTTTGAAAAATTTTTCTTAACAC
Source organism: Iris macrosiphon (assembly GCA_036927795.1). Lineage (NCBI taxonomy): Eukaryota > Viridiplantae > Streptophyta > Magnoliopsida > Asparagales > Iridaceae > Iris > Iris macrosiphon. The sequence goes on from JAYESA010000008.1 coordinate 83,771,071, forward strand.
TCTTGCCTTTCGTATCTACCCTAGGCTGGGGTGGATTGGAAGTTCGATTAGGGTATTGGTTTGTTGATGATCGTGAAGCTTGTTGACGAAAATCTTGACTCGTAAAACTCGAATGTGGATTAACTTCGTCTAGGTCTTTAACTAAGGTATAAGCTCTCTCTAATGTGTTAATGTCTCGTGCGAACAACTCAGTTTTTAAATCAGTTCGTAAACCAGTTCTAGACCGAGATAGAATTTGTTTAGGACTCCCACTTTCGATAGTGCTACACCTTATCATGAACTCATCAAATTTTGCTACATACTCTTTAACCGACATGTTTCCTTGGCGTAAGAGGTTCCACTGATCTAATAAACGGGGATAATAGGAGGGAGGGAGGTATTTTTCTTTCAATTGTTGTTTCATTTCAGTTCAAGTCCTCATGGACAACTCACCTCTTATTTCTCTCAAGTGTTCTATATTAGACCAATATTGACTAGCTTGGCCAGTCAATCTCATAGCAGCAAATTTTACTTCTCTCCTCGGTTAAGGTATGCCACTTAAAATAGCGGTCCATACCTTTGAGCCAATCCAAAAAGTATTGTGGGTTGAGTTTGTCGTCAAAGGTCGGTGCCTCAACTTTAATACTACTCAAATATTGTTCGTCAGGGTCATATCGTTGTGATCGATGATTTTGATTTCGTCGTGGGGAGCGAGAACCCCCATGGTTGTAATCAACTTGATGGTCATATTCATCCCTATGAGGTGTCTGACTACGCACTCTCATTCCGTCATTCCCCTGTGGGGTACGACTTCGTGCTCTCTCAATTCTAATGAACCTATCATTTGTTTCTTTTTGAAATTCAGTTAAGGCTTCGCGGGTAGCCCTACACTCTTGAGCAATGGTACTCATTTGTCCCATTAGCGCATCTAACTTTCTAACTAACTCGGGGTCCATACTGTCCTTAGCCGATTCGCGTGTCAAATGCAAAGGGTTACTTGACTCTTGGGGTGATTGACTAGTTTCTTCTAACAAATATGAATGATCAGATCATGTAGGCATGCACTACTTAAGCCTAAATGATTGTTGTTAATGCAAATGACAAGTTTTTTTTGGTTAAATAAATGAAATAAAATACTAAATCCTAGAATGCAATTTTTTTTTAATTAAATGAAAAACTCTATAATGTGATTTTTTTTTTAATTAGCTCATAAACTTTTCAGGATTAAGTGAATGGAACTCTTCAGTGGCACGAGACTCACTGATATCAGATCACACCACAACCGCTTCCTTCAAAGACCTAATGAGCTCCGTCTGGTCGGCAACCCCGAGGCACATGCACTAGAAGTCCTTAAGGCCAATGTCTAAATAAATTTTAAATTTAGATCAATGTGGTTTTTTGGCTATGGATATGTGATGAAATTCCAACCATATCTTGTAGAGGTTTTGCCCTTAAAATAATTTATAAAAAATGATCTAAATGTACAAACCATGCTCTGATACCAAATTGATGTAATACATGTCTTGATTAACTCTAATTTATGTCTCTACGTTGTACAAGTTATGAAAATCAGCAGAATGAACGAGAATCAATAACAAGCTATAAAGAATGACTAGTTAAGCAGAAGATTTAAAGTTCAATATTAGGATCTCAATGACTTTTTTTTTTTAAAGAAGAAGCACAATCATAGCTGCAAATCTTGTATTCATGATTCATTAGAAAATTAATGTAATAAATTATACTCAATTTTAGTTCTAAATTTAATATCAGTTCTTTAGCAAATATAATGTTCTTTATCAAGCAGATCCGTTCCATACAATCAAAGCAGGATAACAGTCATGAATGATTGAAAATATTAGAGAGATTTTTTTTTATCCTGACAGTGATGATTTCGCAAATATTAGAGAAGTTGGAATGGTGCACCTGGATCTTTAGATAGGAAGAAGAAGGTTGGTTGCCGGATCTGCGACCGACGGTAGACGGAAGGCCTGACGACGTACGGCCTAACGGCGGACGGCCTGGCGACGGACGACCACCCTAGGGTTTCACACGTCCAGGGAGGAAGGAGAGAATTAGGTTTCACACTCTAATCTAAAAAAAAAAATAGCTCGCAAGATTTTTTTTTTCTCACAATTTTTCATTGATTATTTTTATGATCTCATATGAAAAGAACAAGCCTATATATAGACATACAAAAGAGCAAAGTGCTAACCCACATGTAATGTGAGACTAAAGATGTGAACAAAAAAAGAAACAAACTCTCGACAAGTAATGTGGGACTAAAATAAACCTAATAAAATGTCAACTCAAACTCAAAACCACATTAGCAATGATGGGTCTTTTTCGAGATGCTTCCTGCGCCTGTACATGTATCGAAAATTTCGTGCACGCGGTACGTTGTCCTCATCAGAATCTTATTGACACCATAACAATATCGATCTTTGGCACAACCGAATCATGGTGCTGGCAATATTTTTCCTTCTCCTTTGTTCAATTTTCTCTCTCGAATTGACTGAGAAAGCGGACCCTAATGTGGATATCTGCTGGTATCGGTAGCGGATGGCATCAGATCGGGATGTCAAAACCGATACAATACATGTTAGTATCGACTGATACTGCGAACTATGGCTAGAACTAGAGGTAGGGCTAAAGGAACTTGTATTGATGCTGACAAGGATATGAATTTTCTAATGTTAGAGATGGCATGGCCCTTAACAGAGCTGTGAATGAGAGAAGGATTCATATAGCGAATGCATATTTTGGGATAAGACTTTCTGTTGTATTTCGTTGATGCCATCTATAGGTTATCAATCTTAGTCGCAATCCTGAATTCATTTGTTTTACCTATTTCATAAGAAAGAATCTTTTTTTGTTTACGAATTTTTCGTAGAGAAGTCAAAAGTGTTCTTGTGTTATGAAGCTATGCTTTGTATTTTGTAGTTTTGAAGATGTACCTTATAGTGGAGGAGCACAAGTGACGTGCAAAGGCAGTGTCAAGGATAATGAGTTCTTCTTAACAAGGCTCTTTCATGGGCAACTTTCTTTGGAAGATCTACCATTACATTTCTCATATTCTGTAAGCAGCCTTATAATGAAAATATAGTAAGAGATTTATTTCCTAATGCCTGTTAACTTACCACTGTAATAGTCTTTCCATGCAAATAAATTAACATATATAAAGTATTATAAATTGGATTTTAAACATATTGTTCTCTCTTTCTTCATTCATTTGCAGGTAAAGATATATTTGAATAAGTAATTTTTTTCCTTTCTAACTTATTACTCTCAAGTGGGAACTAAACTAGTTTTGGTTAACTTTCAAATAGAGGACAGTTTATTTTTTTTGTTAGCTATCTAATTATTAACAAGTTGAGCATGGATCTTCATGTTACAAAATAATTCTGTCGTCAGCTTTTGCATTCATACAGTTTCTTCAGTGATATATTGACTTAGCATCATCATCCAAGCCTTCTCCCATTAGAATAGGGTCAGTATGGAGCATACGAATTTAAGAATGCTCCTCAAGTAATTGACAAATCTTTTATGACCAGCTTTCAATCTGACGTCAACCTGTATGATGGTGCAAATTCCTAATTCCCTAGCCAAGGTAGCTATGAGCAAGAGATGGCCTTGCCATGAAACCTTGAGGATCAGTTGGTTGATGACTAGATGAGTGGACCTACCTTTTGGTGATATGTTAACTACACTTTAGGCATTCAATTGACAGTTTCAAGAATTATGATGCTCCGTGGCCCATGTGACCAAGCCTAGTTAAAAGGAACTTAGCAGAACTTATTGTAAAACTAAACATGAGACAATAAAGATAAATAAGGCTATTTGTTTGCTAATATGCTGCAATTATCCTGATTAATACTCGATGCCACAAGGCTCCCACCAATGTAGGGTCTTGGAAGGGTCAAAATGTATGCACCCTTACTCCTGTTGACCCTCGCCTTTTTAATATAATATGATGGTGTATGTTTATATGTGGCGGACTTAGGTGATTGCAATGTGGGACCCAGTACTCAGTTTACACCCTTGATAACAAGGGAAATCTTCGGTTCCTTCTGAGCCTATGAAACTCTTACTAGGCTAGATGACACGGATCGATGTATCATTTTGTACAAGGTAGAATAACTTACAATCAACTGTCTCGTCACAGATTAACCAGTTCTGATGTTGCCATGGGGTTTTCTTGATTTTGCGAGGAGGGATTCGATTTTACTAGGTCATACCTAGGAAGTTAGCTTACCTTGATGAAACCAAACTTGACTTGATCGGTTGGGTTTAGTAATTGGCAGAAGACAACAAAAGATCGACAAGTGATTTATGATATTTGATCCGACATGCAACCATTGTTCAAAGTAGGGTGGTATGTTGCACATCCGATTCTAAGAAAGATACAAGAAAATGGCTCAACAATTTTTTAAGATTAGCTTATAATTTAGGATCAATATCCATTGGTTGGTAGTGGATTCTTGGCTCTAGTAATTTTGAGTAAGAGAATTGAATATAGATTCGATTTGAGAAACTAAGTCAGCTCGAGATGTTTAGAGTCAAGTCGGCTTACAATATTGTCAGCTCTGGCGTCGGCTTGAGGTGTTAGGTCAACGCATGATATCGGTTCAGGATTCTTGATTATCATCAAAATCAGCTAGCAAAGTCAAATCGGTGCGTTGCGGCTCATCAACAATATTGACTCATCTCGTACTGAACTCAGAATGTTTTGACCATCTTAATATGCTCCACTTCGACCGGACTTCTGAATTTGGCACATTCCCCTGCTGAACGAAATCGTGGATGCCACACCGGGGTGGAAAGAGCCTCTTTCGGCACATTCCTTCGAAAAGGATTAAGCCCAAATAAAGTGTATATGTATGAGTATTTGTGTGTGATGTGACGATAACTGTACCCTCATTAAGAGGGCGAGACAAAACCTCCTGTTTCTGGAAGTTTTATCGGTTGTCTTATGCATAATGATCAATGTATAAATAATGGACCGGTTAGAATTTTTTAGATGGAGAACTTATCAGAATGTTCAACTGACTTGTCAGTCTAATATGACAAGGAAATGATTGAACTGGTTGAATGACTTATTAGCTTGATTGTTGCACCAGATCGGTTGAGAGACTAATTGATTTAATAAAATATAATTAGAGTGGTTGAATGACTTCTTACTCCAGTAGACATAGAAATATGAACAGATTGGTCGAATGACTTCTTTGCCCGATTGTTAACCAGATATGTCGAAAGACCTATTGACTTAATTAATATAATGAAATCTGATTGAACTGGGATAGTGACGTTGTTAGTCAAATAGACTGTGAAGTTTAATAATGGGATGAATTTTATTGATAAGAAAAAATAAATAATATAATATATATAGAGGCTAACCCCTATCTCTATTATTCTATCCGATGTGGGACTAAAGCCCATTACTAATACTAATACTTAACACCCCCCCTCAAGCTGGAGCATATATGTCAATCATGCCCAGCTTGTTACACAAAAATTGAATCCGATGACCCAAAAGAGACTTTGTGAAGATATCAGCTATCTGATCACTTGTCCTCACGTGTTGAAACTTTATTACCCCCTTTTAATACTCATCACAGACGAAGTGGATGTCAATTTCAATATGCTTCGTTCTTTCATGGAACACAAGATTGGTGGCAATATGAATAGTAGACTGGTTATCACACCACATATGTGCTGCTTTAGATCCTGCTTCTTCTCCCAGTTCTTGTAGCAGATGTTTCAGATATAGCACCTCTGCTGTGCCATGAGCAATAGCTCGATATTCTGCTTCGGAACTTGATCGTGTGGTCACACTTTGCTTCTTGTTCTTCCACGATACCAAGTTTTCGTCAATAAATACCAAGTAACCAGATGTAGATCATCTATCCGTCAGACTTGCACCCCAGTCAGCATCGGTAAAGCACTCAACATTCGTATGTCTTCGATTTTTCATACGAATTTCTTTTCCAGGATTCTTGACTAGATAATGCAGAATTCTGAGAACTGTCTGCCAATGTGAAAATCGTGGAGAAGACAAATCTATTCGCGACATTGACGACAAATGAAATATCTGAACGAGTCATAACTGCCAAGTAGTTGAGTTTTTCAACCACTCGACGATATTGATCCGGATTAATCATCAGAATCCCCTTTTCGGGGAGTAACTTTTCTCCTGGGTCCATTGGCGATGTTGCTTCCTTAGCTTGCATCATTCCTGCATCATTTAGTATGTCTAGCACATACTTTCTCTGAGACATGACAATGTGCATTTTTTTCTGTAGAACTTTAACACCCAAGAAGTAGTTCAACGATCCCATATCCTTGGTATAAAACTGTTCTCCTATAAACTTCTTCAGTCCTGCAATGTCCTGACTGTCGTCTCCCGTAATCACAATGTCATTAACATAGACAGTAGTATCCTTCCAGCTGATGTCTGTCGGTAAAATATTAAATGATCCTTCTTTGATTGACACATGCCAAACTGAGTAACATGTGTAAATCGACCAAACCATGTGCGAGGTGATTGTTTGAGACCATAGAGGGCCTTTCTCAGATGACGTACTTTACCCTCCCTTGCAACGAACTCGGGAGGTTGCACCATATACACTTCTTCGTCAAGATCCCCATGGAGAAATGCATTCTTGATATCCAGCTGAAGTAATGGCTAGTCATTGCGAACAACTAAGGCCAAGAGTACGTGTACAAAGGTCATCTTGGCAACTATGGAGAATGTCTCAAAATAATCCTCACCATAGGTCTGAGAATATACTTTAGCCACCAGACGAGCATTTTGTCGATCAAGAGTGCCATCCGGTTTCACTTTAATTGTGAACACCCATTTGCAACCTACTGCCTGTTTACCAGGCGACAAATCTACCAAGTCCCAAGTATGGTTATCCCGAAGCGCTTTCATCTCCTCTTCCATAGCAACACGTCAACCGGGATGTTTGAGATCCTCCTCAGCAGTATTGGGAATTTGAATTCCAGAAATAGTAGCTATCAAGGACTGAGTATGGCTCGTGTGCCCTTTGTAGTTTTCAACATACAATGGATGATCACGATAGGCACGACGAGGTCGAGCTGGTAGAACAGGCGGAGGCGAATCAGTGGAGCTAGAGGAGGATGATGGCTCTGTGACCGTAGGTACTATCTGCGACGCTTGTTCGGACGACTGCGGTGCTGACTGAACCGATGTCTGCGGACCGTCGGACCGGAATACTGGCTTGGTATGGGAGGGCATCCTTACGGGGGGCTATTGTGTTTGGACAGAAAACAACAAAAAATTCTCTTCTGGGTAAACTTGGGGCGCTGGACCTGTAGTTTGTGAAAGTGGAGGAAACTCGGTTTCAACGAAGGAAACATCCCGAGAAAAAAAAAACCTCTTCAAAGTAGACAAAAATAACGGTACCCTTTCTGATCTTTAGGATACCCAAAAAAAACACATTGGATTGCCTTGTGATCTAATTTAGAAAGGGTTGGTCGGATATCCCGAACGTAACATAAGCAACCAAAAATTTTGAGAGGTAGAGGAAATGCCGCTCGTTTGGGATATAACCGAGAAAAAGGAGTAACACCATTGAAAACCGACGATTGCATGCGATTAATAAGATAGCATGTTGTAAGTACCGTATCCGACCAAAATTTTCTGGGAGTATGTACTTGAAACATAAGAGCACGCGTTGTTTCCAAGAGATGACGATTCTTGCGTTCGGCTACACCATTCTGTTGTGGTGTATATAAGGACATAAAGTTTGGTGGATGATACCATGTCGAGACAGATGTGAATTGAACTCACGAGACATACTCACGACCATTGTCACTTAGAAGGCATTTAATCGGAACACCAAATTGTGTTTTGATTTCTGCATAAAAATTGCACCAAATTTCAAATAGTTCGGAGCGATTTTTCATCAGATAGACAAAAGTGACACGTGAGTAATCATCGACAAATGTAACAAAGTACTTGAAACCCATCATCGAATCAACTGGACATGGCTCCCATATATCAGAATGCACCAACTCGAAAGGAGCATATGCAAATTTATTTTGACACACCGGATATAAAATTCGATGATGTTTAGCCAAACTACACGACTTACAATGAAAAGAAACGGGAATATCTAAAGATGGGTAAATTTTTTGGAGATCTTGGATAGATGGATGGCCTAACCGACAATGTAGCTCGAAAGGATTATGATTCACGCCGACACATGCAACATGGGAAGGTGCGTTAAACAGGTACAAGCCTCCAGCCACATGTCCCATACCGACAGTCTTTCCATGTGAGGTGGGGTGCATAAGGGGGGGGCAGCTTGGGGGGGGGGGGGGGGGGGCAGGCGGGGGAGGTGGGGGATCTAGGGTTAGGTTTTTTTTTTATGTGGAGAGATAGAAATGGATGGGTTATGGCTCGTGAAGTTTAATAATGGGATGAATTTTATTGATGAGAAAAATACGTATATATAGGAGAGGCTAACTCCTCTCACTATTATTCTACCCGATGTGGGACTAAAGTCCATTACTAATACTAATACTTAACATAGACAAATAAAAGATCAAAATATACAAATGACTTCTTAGCCAGATTGTCTGATTGGATTTGTTGAATTACTTGTTAGTCTAATAGCAAGTAAGTGATTGGACTGGTCAAATGGTTTATTAGCTCGATGACTACATCAGATAGTCGGTAGACTTGTTGACCAGATATAACAAAGTTTAATTGGACTGGTCGAATGACTTGTTTAGTTACAATAGACAAGGAAATGGGCAGGTTGGTCGAATTACTTGTTACTCCAGTAGTTACCCCAGATCGGTTGAAAACCTTATTAACCTGATATAGCTGTTTGGACTACTCAAATGATTTATTTTTCCAACAGTCAAGGTAAAAATCTAACAGGTCGAATGATTTATTAGTCCAATTTAAGTAGATTATCACCGAACAATATTGATTTTGGCTCAAGCTTTGACTCTCCCGAGGGTGGATTTTGACTTGGTTCGAGTCTTGGTGATCATCGAGATATAATCTGGTTTGATCCCTCAACTCTTCTCAAGTTGGCATATGACCTGGTTCGAGCCTTGATCCCCAAGTTGGAATGTGACTTGGTTCAAGCCTTGACGCTTCCCAAGTGGAATATGACCTAGTTTGGCATATAACTACGATAATATGCAATCATTTTTTACATTTTCTAATAATACTTCTTAATCACCACATACGTCAAGTGCATAAGCAGCATAATCTAGATGATAGTTTGCTCTTCACCTACAAGTATGTCCCATACTAGTCCTCCGGGACAAGTTTTTGGACTCAGCCAACTCGAGTGCACAAGTTGCTCACTCCTGGATTTAAGATCCAAGACATGGCATCCTAGGTTATGTTTGTGATGTGTGGAATGTGGACTCAGTTGTAAGGGGTCTGTGTAAAATTCCACTTTCTAATGTCTTCATTCTAAAGATGAGGGGCCTCCCAGAAGAATGACTTCTCTCTTCAAGATCTTTTTCCTACTGTTTTTTTCCTTCTATTTTTGACATTTGGCATTTTCCTCTTTTTTCTTCTCTCTAGGTTTATAGGCTCTTTTTTTACATCACCAGGCTGACAATTTGCCGACTTATTTTTTTTCAACTCACCTTATTACAAGAGAACCTAGTTAAGGACTGAAAGCTCGTCTATGAAAGTCTTTTGAAAACACTAAATAGTTAGATTGACTTCATACATGGCTGGTCCGAGGGGTTGGGTTGTCCTATCCGGAGCTAATTTTGGTTGTCCCTTGACGACCTTTATTGTGGGTCGGTCCGGGAGGGTCATCTGTGACCTTGAACTTTTGTCGGGTCACGCTGAGCCTTGTGGGTTGCCGTAGCGGAAGGGGGGGGGGGTGCTCCCAAGCCCGAAGTAAAAATGCAACTCGATTACAAACAAGTGGGTTTGGTCCATAAAACTTCCACCCGAAGGACGAGTGGGATGTATTTGAACAAGGTATATCACTCACAACGTCAAAGCAATACATTAGCCATAATTAGGATGAAGTGCAACAAATTTTTTTTTTTTTAATAGCCATAATTAGGATGAAGTGCAAGCATGAAAATGTAAATCAATTACAAACAAGTGGTTTTGGTCCATACAACTTCCACCTGAAGGACGAGAAGTATCTATTCGGACAAGATATATATCGCTAACATTATGAAGAAAGCAATGCATTAGTCATAATAGGGATTAAGTACTACAATTCTTTCTTTTTTTACCTTTTTTTTGGTTTTAAAGAATCTAGATGAGCTAATGTAAGTAGCATACCTAGGATATAAAGATGTGCTAGAATAAGCGAAAAGTCGTAGCCAAGGGTTTAATTGACGTAGGCGAAGTTCCTTTGCCAAAGAACTTATGGGCTAGTACTGCTAGGAAATGTGATTTGCCCGTAGGATTATAGTGGCATAGAGAAAACGTCTTCGTTCGAAGGTGTCATCTACATAGTTAAGTTTCCTCGACCAAGGAGGCTTCATAACATAGGTGAGATTCTTCATGTAGGAAGAGTTCTAGAAATGTAGAAATAATTTGTTATTATTTTTTTAATTTTCTTTTGGCCTTCAAAAACATGATGAGTAGATGCAAAAAAAACGTGCCTAGATGTGAGCAAGGTAAAAAGTTGTTGCCATAGGGTTATGCTAATGTAGGCAAGCTGCCTTTATCGGGGATCTTCGGCGACTTTCTTAAGAAGGTTATTATGATGTAGACATAATTCTTTGATTGAGGGTGCCATTAGCATGGACAAGATGCCTCGAGTAAATTTGCGATTCTACAAGTGAGCTGGCTTAGCCCAAGTTTGTTGCAAATAGATGAACATCTTCGTCGTCGGAAGGTGTTTCGACCAAGAAAATTGAGGCATAGCAAGGTTTCCAAAAATATAGGAAGCAAAATTTTGGTAAGCATTTTGCAAGCATCTAGTCAACAAGTCGTAGGCACCCATGCCCTAAAGAAGTGCTACAAGCTTTAATAATTATTTGGAGGTAGTCTTAAGCATAGTTTGCAATATCGGCCGATACAGATTCGATACGGTCGATACCGATACAAGATTGTAAAAGTCGCTAGGCGTTAGACGGGTAGCCACCAATCGCCTAGCGTCTTGCCCGCCTAGATGACCGCCTAATTCTAGGCGGTCGACAGGAATTAAAAAAATTATATCTAGAAATTAAAATCTTGCTCATGTGAAAATTATACAAAATTTGTACATATAAATCCCTCCAAAACAATTATTATCATTATTGGTATGTTATTATTATTATTACTATTATTTCCTATTATAGTAATCCTAGAGGAACTCATGAGTTCTTAATTTTTTTAAACTCGGCAAAGAATATTCGTTGGATTACATGAATATTTTCCTAAGGGCCTAAACATAAAACTACAAGGGACTAAATTGGAAAAAAGGTCACGTGTTATATTTCTATTGCAAGTTCTCATTTTGAGTTCTTACTTGAGATTCTGTAGTCGAACTACCCCTCCCCCTCACTTTACTCTCTCTCTCTCTCTCACATTTTTCCTAACCCAAATCTTAACCCTAGTCGCCACTCTCCCTTTCCTTTCCCATTCCCCTTCCCAGGAGAACCTCTCCTCTCTCGAGTTCTCCTCATTTTGACTCTCTCGAGCTCTCTCCTCTCTCCATCGCCGCTACCCCTCTTCTTCCCCGTCGATCGAGACCCCATGAAGCCGGGTCGACTTCGGGGCGTCCGTCTAATTCTCCCCTTTTTTCTCCTGACCGCATAGTTAGCAGATTCCTGGGCGGGCCATGGGCGCCCATGGTCTAGGCGTCGCCTAAATCCGACTTTTAGCATACTATACTGATACGGTTTGGAAAGTCCCGACCCGATATCAATATCGACCGATACAGACATTGGGGGTCACTTTTTCAGTCGATTTAGCAAAGAAAATGAATGAAAAAGACCAATCAACAAGGGTGTAAAAGCATAGTAAGATTGTAAAAGCATGTAAAAAGAAGAAAATTTATTTATCGCAGGTGAACCAATTCGTAAGGGTGACTTTCATTCAATTTTAAAACTACTAAGAAATAACACAAAAACTACTTAGAATTATGCCTAAATTTATACAATATTTTTTCTAAAATTTAATAATTATTTATTTTGCGATACCAAAAAATTCGATACTTCGAGCCGAAACTGGTGATACAGCCGATACAGATACTCATAGGAAGAGTCCAATACTGATTCTGATATCAATACTGCGAACTTTGGTCTTAAGATGTCAGTTATGGAATATTATGGAGTAGTTCGACAAGTTATGACACTGTCGGTTCAGCTGGAATCGGTGTATCACTGCCTAGTCGGCTTGGGATGTCTTGGCTCTCGGTATGAAGAAGTTAGCGTATGAGGTCATCTCGAGATGTCGAGTCAAGTTGGCTTGCAATATTACGTCAGCTTCGGCATCGGTGTGAGGTGTTAGGGGCACGCGATATCGACTTAGGGTGCTTGGTCAGTATCAGAATCAGCTAGTGATGTTGAGTCAATCCATCTTTCAGTTAATTAGCAATATTGCCTCATCTTATACTCAACTTAGAATGTCTCGACGTTCTTAATTAATATAATCCACTTCAACGTCTGAAAGTTGGCACATTGGCATACAGAGCTGTCAAGTGGGCCGGCTGGACCGGGACTTTCAGGCCCATTGCACTGTAGCAGGCCGGGCCGGTCTTAAGGGTGATAATCTGAGTCCAGCCTGGCACGTGGCCCACGACACTGTTGGTTTCGGACCAGGCCGGGCTTGGACCAGAGATCTCTTGTATTGGTGGTGGTTGTAGTGGCTGTGAGCCCAAAGGTGTATCTATATATACAGTATGTGTATATTACTATATATATGTGACATGTAGCAGCAAGTTATTTGATATATATGCATGCTGTGGAAGGACGATTTACACAACTTATAGTGAATGCTAAATGGTTGAAAGTGAGGCAAAACTCAACCAGTTACCAAGTCATGCTATTAATCTGTCATACTAATGTTGTCGAGAATATAGTAACAGTAAACATGGAAGCTGGTTTAAGTATTGGAATGATGTCCATATTTGTATCTGTAACTACTATGCATAAACAATACATATATGATAATACTTATATTCCCTCCATTTACACCTTTACTTGATATCTTCCATAAGAGTGGATCATGATATCATCAAGATTATATTGCTTAAAATATTTTCGAATGTATTCTTTTGAAGTATCTGGATATCACTACTTTGGCCAATTCAGTTCAATAAATGCTTATAATCAAACCATTGAATCTGACTATTTAGGCATGGTTAAGCTGCTGAGTAAATCGACATTCTGTAGCTGATCAGGTTCAAGTAACTTCAACTAGGACATGTTTGTTCAGTATATTCATAACTGAAGCGGACTAAGAAAATTATTCCGTTTGCTTCGTTGAAACTTTTTAAATATTTTCATATTTATGGGCCAAATTTGGATCGTGCTGGGCCGGGCCTAGGCTTCGGGTCGGGCCGGGCCCGCTCTTATGGGACGAGATATGAGGCCAGGCACGTCTCGATATATTGGGCCGGACAAGCTCGGGACCAAGATATTCGGGCCGGGCTGGCCTGCCCCGGCCTACTTGATTGGCATGTCATACCCCTAATAATATATTGAGAGGCTTTTTCCAATATTCAAAATATCGGCCAATACCGATACGTATCGGGTATAACAGATTGGAAATCAGGGTACTTGATCCAAAACCTTAGCAAAATCTCGGTTATCAGACCTATTATATCGTTAACGACCAAAGACACTGATCCAAAATCGGTTGGATCAACTGAAAATCGGCTGATTTAGACCAATACAACCGAAAATCAGCTGATTTAGGTCGATATTGATCGGTACCAACCGATATTGGCCGATTCCAGGTCGGTTTTAATCGAGATCCGATTGATATTTGATAGAAACATGAAAATTAAAAGAAAAAAAAGGATTCGCCTGAGAAAACCGTTGTGTATGAGGGTCAGTATTTTGGCATGAGAGAGGTTGCTTGAAGTTGTTACTGTAGATGGCTCCATCAATGTTGTCGTGTAGAGTTTCAGTGACGAGAGAGGGGACCTCTTGTGATGAATTAGGACATGTAATGAATATGGGTTAGGTACTACAAAGCACAAGTACTCTAAAAAATGTGACTGTGTCGTGTCGGACATGTATCAGACACCCCTAAACACCTATCCAATACTCCAAATACACCAGGAGACACCAAAATTGATTCAAAGTCGTCTTGCCCTTACCGTGTCATGTCGTGTCGTGTTGTGTTGTGTTGTGTTGTATATGTGCCCGTGCAACATAGGTTAGATAGTAAATAGTTAAGATCAAACGATAGGAATGGGGTGAGAGTTGGGATTATATGGGTTTTATTTGTCTGTAGCATACTTACCTATATGTCACAAAGGAGGAAAAGTTACTAGCCCATTTCACTTGCCATTTATAAATAAAAAGAAGATGCAACTGCCTCTTTATCTAAGGAAAAAAAAATGCTTACCACATAAAATCAGAAAAAGAATAAAATCAGAAAAAGTTAATATTATTTGATTTGATTTGATTATACTTATACTATATTTCAAATTAAGAATTGCATTGTATTATATTTAAATTATAAAAAGGTTAAAATATATTTTAAAATTAACTAGATTGTAATTTAAATTATGCGAGATGCGAATAATTAGCAACTATGATATATAAGATTAAATTTTGTATCTTAATTTGAAATCTACTGTGATATGAATGGTAAGTTAAATCCAATCTAATCCGTAGTTTAAATATAAATTTAATCTAAAACTTCTTATTTAAATTCTATTTTGATTTAATCTGCTTTCATTCTTCATAAATTAAACCGAACAAAATTTCAAAAATTTTTCTCATCTAATCTAATAAATAATTTGAATCTAATCTATTTGATAAGCATTAGAGTTTGAATTTTAGTCCAATCTAATCCATAATTTGAAATCTAATCATGTTTCAGATCGATCTTATCTTTATGTAATTAAACTTTAGATTATACTTGAAATTACAAGTTAAGATTACTTGGAAGTCGGACTTGCTTACTTTAAAGGCAAAGTACTCGTGTCTACTCGAAATGACACAGGTACGGGATCCAGATCGGATTCTCCATGGTGACAATCTGACACGATATATGAGGAAGAAATTAGAGGAGCTCTATGCTTACCTATTTTTTTTTATAATTTACTGCTACTGCACATATTAGAAGACGAAAAAGGTAAACATGTTTTATGACAATAGTAGATCATCCATACTTTATTATATAGTTGCAATTATTATTAATTTTATCTTGGGAGTAGTAGAGTTCCACTTAAGGCAATTATATCTTGTGAGTTGTAGGCTCATTATGAGAAAACGTATTTGGAAAAAAAAACATATGAGCTGAAGGGACTCTTATTATTAATTATACTATAGAGTTTACTTTTCAAGAGAGCTGAAAGGGCTCCATTTCAACTTTATAATAATTGTTACTATATAATTACAGCTAGTGTCTTTTTTAATCTTTTATTAATATGTTGTCATGCAAATTTAATGTGGTGGATGTGCTAAAGAAAGAAAAACATTTACAGTATAAGGGAAGATCGCATTATTATTATTATTATTATTTTATATATATATATATATATATATATATATATATATATATATATATATATATATATATAAATTTTTTTTTTTGTTTCCACTTCTTAATGGTGCTTGGAGTCATGCCTCCAAGGGGGGCTCGAACCGCGCCTTCCGTGCCGGGGTGCCCAGCCGTTCCCAACGGGCTACGACCACTGGATTGAGATGAATCGGATATTAAAGCATCATATTTATTTAGCAAATATATTTATTTTAATAGTCATATCCATGTAGCCATATCCACAATTTGGGTTCTTTTCAGTCGACTCTACGTATCCCACAATTATGAGTTTGAAAGACCTGACTCTTGGATATGTATCCGTATCCGACACATGTACCTGAGTCCAGATAACATATGATTAAACTAGACTTTATATAATTAGGTTTAATTTTTGTTTGAGTTAGATTAGATTTAAAATTATGCATTTGTTTTTAGATTATGATATAAATGAGATTAAATTTCATTTAGGTTTAGATAAAAATAAAATTTATAAGTTGAAATTTAATGATATAATATAAGCTTAATCTTATCAAATACTTTTCTATCTTCTTAAATAATAATATATTTTTGATTTACAAAATAAAAAAAATCTGATACTTCAGACCGAAATTGCCGATACCAATATTTCACAAGAAGGGTCCGATATCAATATTTTGAACCTTTGCTTTTTCTAACCGACATCATGCAGAATGCAAGAGCCAAGCCTTAATGTCATACCATGCAACGCACTTATTTGTCCTAACTAATATGTGCATTTTAATCTTTATCTGTTCTAAAATAAAATCGTTAATTCGTTACTGATATCATATTATGCATATCTGTCTCAATCAAATAACTAGTTTGCTATTTCAAATACTCCATCTTGCATCTCATGGCTTGTAACTCTTATCCAGGTGAAAGCAGACGAGAATTCTCTGTTGGGACTATGTCTCGAACTCTCTTCCAATGCGGATGATCAAGTAGCTGTACTCCTTGTTGATGGCATTGTCTTTCAGGACATGTTATTGAGTAAATATAAAAAACTAATACATGTGCCAGTAAAGAAGGCTAGGGAAGAAGCCACAATGGAAGAAAACTGGGTTCTATATGAGGCCAGTATAGCAATGAGTGGTTACACATTAACTGATATTAGTATCTTCTGCTGCCAAAGGGAGCATAGAGAGTTGCTCAATAGCCTCTCTTGCGAAAGGATAAGCCCCATGTATGAAACTACAAGGGATTTGCTATGGAGATTGCCCTTATTTTTCAAAAAAAATATCTTCTGCTGCTTGACTTTGCCTGACCAGGAAGAACCAAAATCAGAAAACAACAGAATAACCACTGGAGAATTCCCATCCTACTGTGCATCACTTGGTCACATCAGCATTCAGAATACTGCACAAAATATAGATTTCCCACCAGCTGATTCATGGGTTCTTGAAGGTCAACATATTTCTTGGGCCTCAAGCTCTAACGGGACTAGAACTGTAAGTCTCAACGTTATCTGGAAACATAAGTCAGAGCCCACTCGACGATTTACAAACTATAACATCTTCGTCGAGAAGCTAGCGGATCGAGAATATATCGACACAAGTGGGTGTCTTCTTGACCCCAGGCAATTTCTTGGCACCACAAGAGTCCAAGCTTTTTATGTATCGGAACTTGAAGTCCCTCACGGTGTTACAAATCTCAAGTTTATCGTGCAAGCATGTGGACCTGATGGTGCCTGCCAGGAACTGGACTGGTCGCCCACATTTCATTTAGCTGCTGGGGAAGAATAAACTATGCTGCTCAGTTCTACTTGTGTTAAATTGGTTGGTTTGGATCCCTCATGTAATAAGTTGACAATAAAGCATCATTCTCTTGAGTAGAGCTATATTTAAGATGAGTTCTTGAGAGAGGGCATTGTAAACTTCTTCATATTTGAACTCTTCTAAAGCAAAGCAACTCTTGCCGCGTCTGTGGGAGATTTTGTAGATGTTCGTCAAGAGTAGGGTGTTTAAAAGATACACTCGTGTATTTTAGGCCATTTTGTGCATGGATTGTTTCAATGAAAATAACAACAGGAAATTTGTTCTAAATAGTCTGCAGGAAATTCGTTTATCCAACATGCGCATGCAGCCTGAGTATAAAATTCGCGCATAAAACTAGTGCACGAGCGCAACAAAAGCCTACAAGCGCAACAAGAGCGCATAAGCGTCTTGCGACGATGCTGATGTGTCGCTAAGCGCAAAGTGTGCCAACAAAGTGCCACTTTGTGTCCTTGAGCCCGAGTCTGAGTCGCTAAGCTCCTGTGGGAATTAAGCTCCTATAGAATAATATTCAAGAGCATGCCAAAAAGCTCAAAATCTTTCATTGAGGAGTTAATTAATTTTTTTCCTAATAAAACACCTCCATATGCCACCCATGTACCCTACCACACCCAATGTGCACACCTCAACACATACAAAGTATTATATTGAGATATCCACTTAGTGGTGTAGCCAATGTGGGACTATCTTTACTTAGTCCAAAGGCAAAAACACCAACAATCTCCCACATATCTAAATATATGGGTTGAACGTTCCCCACAGTGACTGTCCATCATGCATTAGGATAGATGTCGCTTCGACTTGAATCTTTCCGCATGGGTTGAATAATAGTATGATACAAGAATGAACTAAGCCTTGAATTCTGCACCGTAGCTGCAATTCTTTCCACTCACACAATGACATCAGCTGTGCTTCCAGTTGCATATTAAAGGCTGCATGCCTGGTTTCGGTGTATGTATCTTGGGCGTTTACAAGTTTACCTTCAAGAGACGGCCTATATCTCTTTCCATACACTCTAGGTGAGTTCTTTTAAAGAGTCCTTGGCATGAAGCCTTGCGCTTCCTTGCTGTGCTACTCCGTTATGACATGGCCCAAAGCTGAGGTCCCACCTCATTGTGGTGTCATCCACTGTAGCATGAGGTCCTAGCCTTTTTGTAGTGCCAAACTACCCAGCATGAAGCCTTGTGCTTCCTTACAGTGTTACGCCGCTGTGACATATCTCGCGTAGCCGAGGCTTTACCCTCTCTAGGTACCTCTTTGTGGCATCACACCACTGTAACATGAGGACACCGGCCTCTTTGTAGTGCTGCCTACCACTCTTTATTTTACAGCATTAGGCTACCTGCCTATATGCGGTGCTACGCCGCTGTGACATGGCTCGCGAAGCCGTGGCATTACCCCATCGAGGAACCTTATGGTGGTGTCACCCACTGTAGCATGGAGTTCTCTGCTCCTTTGTAGTGTTGCGCTACCGTGGTTCCTGTAAAGCACGCTGGACATTCCAAATATCCTAGAACTCATTAAGGCATCTAAGCCATCCTCCCACAGTATTTTGTTCTACTCAGAGAACAGATAGTAGACAACAGTGGTTCTGAATGCGTAACCCCTCAATGTCTCAAAAGACTACCCAGTGTTCCTGATATTCTCCCAGTCAATAATCATTCTTTCAATCAAAAGCTAGATGCCTAGTAGATTTCTCTTTGAAGTAATATCATAAAACTTTATGGTAGAATTACAAAGACAAAATATCAAAAGTCCTCTAAGCCCATGTATGCTGTGTCATTGACTATATGAGGTATTACGCCGCTAAGACATGGCCTGAAGCCGAGGCTTTACCCTGTCAAGGTACCTCATGTGGTGTCGCCATTGTAACATGGAGTACTATGCTCCTTTATAGTTCTTATGATCAACTGGCGCTTGAGGTTTTATATGAACGGATCAGCCAGACCCTCCTGACTCCGATCATCAACTACTATAAATATGCCATCTTTGATGAGCTCATGTAGTGTTTTGAATGGACCCGCTAGAATCACCTAGCTCCGAACATTAACCGCTACCATGACGCCATTCTTGATGCAATCATACAACACCATGTGACTTAGCCGCACAGATCTCTTCTAACCATTGAAGAGAAAAAATTGATTCCACCGTTGCAGTCGCCTGGTTTTCGCAATGAATCGGTACCTCCGATTATGCGCACAAACCACTAGAAGATAATACATGAGCTTCTGAAGCCATCTAGCTTCCTCTGCTACAGCCACCAGTTCATAGAACTCAGATTCCCTTGAGGAATGAAAGAGCATTGTCTGCTTCTTCATCTTCCAATATATAGCATCTCAACCCTTTGAGAAGACATATCCTCCTGTGGACCTTTAGCTCTCTTCTTCTGAACACCAGTTTGCACTACTGAAGTCTTCCACTATGTCGGATTACCGCTGTAGTGCAATGCATACTTCTGAGTCCTCTTGAGATATCTAATTTCTCTCCTCACAGCTTTCCAGTGCTCAACACCTGGATTGCTTGTGAATCGACTCAGCTTTCCACTCCTCTTGGGATATCTCATGTCAGGCCTTGTGGCAGTTGTTGCATATATCAAACTTCCAATGACGCTTGAATACTCCATATGCCTGACACTTTTCCCAGGATTTGGCTTCAGCTTCTTGTCACACCTATACGGAGTATCGATCCCTGCAAGATCTTGATATCCATAGCGTGTGAGCATCTTCTTAATATAATGAGACTGTGACAGTGCCACTCCAGTGCCCGTCCGGATGACCTTGATCCCCAGGATCACATCAGCTCCCCCAAGTCCTTCATACTGAACTTGGATGAAAGAAACTTCTTTGTCTCAGTGATACGTGCTCGATCCGTACTTAGAATCAGCATATCGTCCACGTATAGACAAATAATGATTCCTCTTCTGTAACGCCCGCAACCTCACGGTACGTTACGCTGAGTCGGATTGAATAAAACAAATGCTGGTTATATTTGATTTGTTGGATTTTGGAAAGAAGTATTGATTGAGTTGGTTTCATGTGCAGATGGCTAGCGGGTTCGATGGAAATCAGGTGTTCGTTCAGAGCAGTACTGAGATAGCTGAGTTGGAATGACAATGCCATCTTTCTTAGTCCGATCGGTCGGATGATTTGTAGAGCACGGCCTGCTCGCACGGTCATACCAGTTGAGTAGATCGCGCTTGCATCGGACCACGGATTCAAGGAATTGGCCGTATCGGCAGGACATGATGCTTAACGGGATCAAACATTGTGAGTGGGCTCTTTCCCTTCTCCTCTACTCCTTCATGCCTACTAATATGGAAAACACGAAAAAGGCTTAAACACTTGGATTGAAACATTGGGAATCACTACACTGAGGCGTGCATAGAGTGTACGTCGTTGGCTTGGTAGGATTGTGGCTTGATATGATTTACACGTTGGATAGTTGGAGCTAGAGTTGGAATATTGCATTTGAAGCAGTTGGTTGAATGATTGGGGATTATGCTTGGACAGTTGGAATGATACATTGAGACATTAGAAATATCGGGAATTTGGGCGAACGAGCGTGCATTCGTGCATGAGTATCACTTGGTCGCTTTGTCTTGCAAAGCGAGCAGTTGTGGTTCGAAACCGAACAACTGCATCGGCGCGGGCATTGTGCCTCTTTTGGGGCATTGTGCCATGGGATAATTTGAGAAGGGTATTGCACCATTGGAAATACTGTGTTGAGAAGAGGCATTGTGCCTATGGAATAACTTGTAATTTGGTGCCTTGGGCTATATGTTGGAAGAATGGTTATGGATTCTTTGGTTGGATGTTTTGGTTGGATATTCGGTTGAACGAGTCTAAGATCGCTCGGTGGGGCGAGAATGTTCGATCCTCTCGTCATACCTACTTGGTGTCTGCATGTCACGGACAACCTGTGTTGCACAGGGTTTCGTTTCCTCGAACGGGATGGACTCCGGGGCACCGGGACCGTTCGGCCATGGAGGAGACATGGGCATCACGTCTTGGGCGCGGTGCTGGTAGTCCGACACCACCAGGAGGGAGTAGCTGCCCAGCCCTGGATCGGGTAGGACTGCCCTATTGATCTTGGTCCGATCAATGTCCTTTATGGCTTGGCCAGTGACTTCATATAGATTAGTGATGGCTTGCTTTTCTTTTGTTGGTTTGGCTTTCGTGTAGGCGCGGCCACCTTGCCTCGGCAAGAGTGTGCACTTTGGGATTGGATTGTAAGTATTTTGGTTGAGGATGGATATTGAGGCTTGGTTGATGGTTCGATACGATAGTCGCGTTGCTTGGGTTTGAGCATGATGGTTTGCATGCTAGAATCCTTCGGGTTGCTTATATATATGCTTGTCGATTGGTTTGAGTTGAATGCTTGCATGCTTAAACTGCTTTACAGCTTTCCTTAACATGTCATCCCTATGCCATGAAATGAATCTAGGATTCAACTAGAAAGATCACCATATAACTATTTGCATTCACTTTTTACTTAGTGTCGGCTTAGACGAGTGGGTTACCCCGCTCACCAGTACGGTTGTGTACTGACCCACGTTTGTGGATATTATTTCGGAGAGCGCTTTCTCGTGCAAAGTCACTGACATATCCTGTGTCTTTTTCGGACCCGGATCGAAACGACTTTCCTGCTTGGAAATAAGGGCCCCTTTTTGTCTTAAAGAATCTCTGACCGCGCAGAATCTCCATAGCCAATTTGGAAAATTGGATACGCAGGCGTAGTGGCGATGCTTGGATATACGAGGCATGATGTATGAACTGTAAGTACCTTTGTGGGCTAGAGAGAAAGAGTAAGAGTATTTTATCGCCTTCGTGGCATCGCCTTTGTGGCATCGCCTTCGTGGCATTGCCTTCGGGGCATTTCATTTGGACCCTATCGTGAGCTTCGCTGCGTATTACTCTGATGTGTGCTTGGTACACAATACTTGACTTCCGCTGCAACTTGGTTGTTTCAATGATAACATTTGGTGTTTGACAACATCGCCTTGTACGAGTGCAACATCCAGGTTCGTACGGCATCACGTCCCGATGAGAATGATTGTCCTGCGGGAGAGCTGCAACGTAGTGATTCACGTTTAGCAGGGACTATTGTGCTTGCGGGAGATTGGGGCATGACAAATTGGTATCAGAGCGCCTGGTTCATTTCTTCGGACTTGGTCCTTCGCTTCATGACAAACTCTAAATAGCTTCTACGTGTCGTCTAGCTCTTGACTCTACTCAGTGCCGCATTAGATGTTTCATGCAATAAGTCTATATATTGCTGGTTGTGGCTGCATGTTGTTCTTGGTTGTGTTACTTTGGTTGGTTTTCGTAGGATCGCTTAGCCTCGTTAGGCGTTGTTGCTTTCGTACAGCAAGTTTGGTGGCGTTGTTGCATTTGTGCAATAAGTTGAGAGCTGTCGTTGGGTTGGCTTGGCTTGTCGTTCAGGGAGTTCTGATTGCATCAATTGATCAGTTGGTTGGCATACGAGATTTTGGTTATGCGGCAGGTTGTGAGTAGAAGCATTGGATGAGAATGGATCGTTGTACGAGTTGCTCGTGTGGCGCATTGGTTGAGCAGGTTTGAGTTTGGCTTGGGAATATCAGGATAAGTTTGCACGAGTTGCTCGTACAACAAATGTAAGGAACAGTTGGGTATTGGGTTGGACTACTTGGAAGACGATCGTTGCACGGGTTGCTCGTGTAGCGAAAGTATCGAACGACTTTGAGAATAGCTGGAAACATTGAGAATGAAACATAGCACAAGTTGCCTAACGAGATTGAGGGTTAAAGAATTGGCTGAGTTTTGTGTCAGACTTGAGTTGGACACTGGCAGGATCACGCATGAGGGATGGTTCGAACGGATCTTGGATCAGCGAAAGGAATCATAATGCGAGTAGCGACTTGATTCGGAGTAGTATAAGGGATACCACATATTGAGCAAGGTATTAAAATATTTTGGTTGGACATCAATGGGAATTGTCTGAACAGACTCGAGTAACAGAAATATAAGTTGGTTGATGCACATCGGTTGAGTTGGAAAGAATGAAAAATAGAGCAAGTGAATATTGAGTTGAGCAAGCGAGAACGGACTTGTGCATATGGAAGTATCGTTGGGCTTGAGAGATGGACAAGATCGGAAACAACAGATGGGTTACGCTTGAGCGAAGCGATGGATTAATCGGAGGATAGCAAGCACGGACTACGATTTTGGGCAACACATTTGAGCTGTTGGTTGAGTAATGAAACACGATCTTGGTTTGGAGGGGCAATGCGATGGATTCACACAAACTTGAAGGATTTTAGATATTGTTGCTCGAGAAGTCGACTCAGGTTTAGCGGAAGTGGAATTTTGGGCAAGATGGTGCAACGATGGTAGACGGATTCTTCGGAAGACGTGAACGGATTGTGGCAACAACTGAAGGCAAGAATTATGGCGGACAGACTTTTGAAGATAGCTAAACGTAAGAGCAACGTCGGAGCAAATTACTGTGCTGCTCGAGTAAGTTGGACGTGCATTATGGAATACGGCAAAGGGATAAGAATTTGAGCAAGTCTTTGGTTTCGAGAATTATTGCAAGTGGTAGTGCGAGGAGTCGAACATGCAGTTCAAAAATTTGATGGATTCAGGGCAGAACGACGGATTGATGGAAGACGGTTTCAACGAGCGCAGTGCTAGGATTCGAAAGATTGTTCTGATGGAATGGTTGGATTTTGATTCGGATTTGCAGATGAGATATAGCATGGTTCATAGTAACTGTCCATCGTGATGATTACAATTATCGAGCGTAGCTTCGGGAAAGCTGACCCTAGCGACTTGCCTTCCAGATCGGAGATGAATATGGTAGACCCATAGAACGACCCTTGAGGCGGCGTATTTGGGGATGCGTCGAGGGCAGATGTGAGTAGTGTGTGTTGGAGATTTGGCTTATTGACTGAGTGTTGGATTTGAGAGACCCTTGGGATAGCCTTCAGTTGAAGATGCAGCCGGAAGATCGGAGCGATGGTGGAAGTAGCCTAGTCAACTGATGAGATTCAGAGTCGCAGATTTTTATCGATGGCATCGCCTCTGACTCATCGTGCCCTGGAAGGGAATACATTTATATGAATTGACGACTGTGAAACTAGCTCGTGAAGTTAAAGCAACGGCTCGATCAGATCAAATCCTTGCGAATACTGGAAGGGACAAATTTTCCTCAGATTTAAAAGATGTCTCAGAACTTAGTCTGGGAAGCGTGCTCGTTCGGAAAGAAAAGGTGATATCCTATGCTTCGAGGCAATGGAAGCAGCACGAAGAACTATTCCATGCGCAACCTAGGAATTGTGGCGAGTGTGTCCACGTTGAAATCGTGGCGACACTATCCCTTTGGCGTGGCGGCGAGATCTTCGTGGATCACACGAACCTCAATATAGATGTTCACCCAGCGAGGTATTGAGATTGAGGATGAGGTGTTTGGTTGAGCTGATAAGAGCAAAGTTGATATTTGGATAAGTCGCCTAGTTGGGGTAGTATCAGTTGAGTTGATCGTTCGGTGCATGAGATATATTTGGAGATGTTGCTATTGCGGATTCAGAAATAGTTGGATGAATTGAGTTGGAACACGAACTAATGGAGTCAGTGGAAAAATCATCATATTTGAGAATAGTGCTCAATCGAATATGTTGCCCGTTCTCCCGGTGCGGAGAGCGCGGCTAAGAAACACAAGACGGTATCGTTCGATCGGGATAGATTGAATTAAGAACTCGTCCTCGTTATGGATTTGTTTCTTCGGAATCGATTCCCATATTTAGTGGACTGCGCCCCAAGGATCGGCTTAGCGGCAGAGTCAGGAGGGACCTCTCCGCTGCTATCTTTTATTGCCTCGGTTTTCAATGTCGCTTGTTGCTTTCGTACTTTGAGTTGGTTTTGGGATTTGCTTGTTTTCCTTGAACGGTTTCGATAGTTTTCATTGTTTTCGTTCATTGAACTGTACTTCTATTCCGAGATTGGAAAGAGAGGAAGAAGTATTAATCGAGCTGTTCGTGTGCAGGTGAACGAGCAGTAGGCGGCTTGCGAGCGGAGTCGTGAAGCGCCTCTTTCCTCCTTCTTTCCAACTTCTAAGTGAGTGGCTACCAACCCGATTAGCTAGCCTTGCTTCCAAGCTTCACTCCTTCGCCCCGATCAAACGATACCAAGTAATAATAAAAGAAACCAAGATAAAAGAGAATAGACTTGGTTAATACTGCTTGTCAATCAAACTGTAAACGGTTACTCACTTGCATGTGTGTTCGCTTGGAATATTTATCATATACATAATACAAGTTAGAATGTTTGCTCTCCTTTAAATTATA
Source organism: Iris macrosiphon (assembly GCA_036927795.1). Lineage (NCBI taxonomy): Eukaryota > Viridiplantae > Streptophyta > Magnoliopsida > Asparagales > Iridaceae > Iris > Iris macrosiphon. The sequence continues at coordinate 83,796,833 of JAYESA010000008.1, forward strand.
CTATGAACAGAACTCATCCTGAATGCAATAATCTGAATAGGGAGACTATGCAAAAGTAGCTCTCCTCCTGTTACTGTCCTGTGCCTGTTATTGCCCTGATTTGCCTCAACTGCTAACTAGTGTATATGTTGATCACGGACAACTTGTGCACAAGGCCCTTAGTTCCTGCGGACGGTCGCTGGGGCACTGGCACCGATCCGATCCGGGCGGGAACTCTCCTGTTTAGTCACCCTGTGCAAGGACGGAATGGCGTGCAGCACATCCTGTGCTCTCGCTGCATACCATCCTCGTCAGCGACTAAAATTGGTCCATTATGGCATCCAGCCAGTGATTCCCTGTATATTTAAACCTATTGCATACTAACTTGTGTCTTCGTGGCAGGGAAGGTATGGTAAGTATTGTGCAGGTAATTCAGACGGTCAGGTAAAAATCCACCTAACGGTGGCACGTTCATTTCAGTAAATTCTATATGCTGCTTACTTGTAAATGAACTAAGACAAGATAGAAACCCACAAAATATGCATGCTTTACTAAACAACGTGTTGATTGGTATAGTTCGGCTAGCTCGCCTTCACCAACATGTTTCGATATGCTGACCCTCGTTGAAACAGGTTATCCGCACCAAGGCGAACCGAGCGAGGAGCCTAAGTAGTCTTCCCGATCCAGTCCAGCTGTTGGCGCATCTTCACCGCGCCCTCGAAACATTTTGAAGCCAGAAGCTGCAACTCTTCATACACAAATGCAGCTCCGTGGCAAAGCTATCCTCCAGCCTGGAGGTCTTTATCATTTTGAGTTTTATAAAAGGATGTAATGTACAGTACTGCTATCTCATTTTGAGTCAACACTTTTGTAAGCCGTTCGACATATTAGCTGACTCGTTCAGGAGTTTGTAATAGATGTTCATTATCAATAAAGAGAACTTTTCCATGTTTCAAATCTGTGTTTCAATTTATCTGCGTACTCTGAATATGTGCTTGTTATGCAAATCATTAAAGCCTTATGCGGGCGCAACCCCAGGCCCGTACGGCGGTCACGATTCGGGGGACGCCTCAATTGATTCTACGGAATTGGGTCGTGACATAGTGGTATCAGAGCACAGATTCAAAGTTCCTTAGACTTCGTGCTGGAAAAGTTCCTTTAACGATCAAATTCCTGTGCGAACTCTTGAACTCGCTAGGCCAAAATGAGATATGTTCATGCAATAAGTCCATAATACATTATGATTCTAATATAATTTACCTTCTTTTGAAGGAATGATACCAGCGCAATCTGCAGCGCAAGCACCGAACGAAACACAAGAAAGCAGTTCGGGCACTTCGGGAAGCTCTCGGAGCCAACGAGGCATGTCTCAAGTCGACCCGCTTGAGCGGGTGATGCAAATGTTAGAATCGCAACGACAACGAGACGATGCTCGCCAAGCCAAGCTCGAGAGCAATCTAGAGACCCGATTCTCAGTCCAACAGAAGCAGGTAGATGCCCTGCAACAAATCATTCAGACTTTGGCTGCCAACCATTTCGCCGCAACAGCAACGACTCCGGTGGAACAGCCCGTGCTTGAAGTAGAGACGCCTCAAATCCCAAGGCCGAGGGACGTGACTGCCTTCAACTTGGGCAATTTCAAGAAAGTCTGCGATACCCCATTCAATGGGACTGAGGACCCAGTGGTAGCTCTAGATTGGCTAGCCGAGCTTGAAGATCACTTTGCTCTGCTAGAGGTCCCCGATGATAAGCGCGTCACCTGCGCGCAACTACAGCTCCGTCTCAACGCACACGATTGGTGGAACGTGCATCGACGATCTCTCCAATTTGATTACGGAGAGGAGGCGATCTCGTGGACGACCTTTTGTGCCACGTTCGAAGAGGAGTTTATACCCCCTCCAGTACAACGTCAAATGGAAAATGATTTCGTGCAACTGAGGCAGGGCAGTATGACTGTGAAGCAGTACTCCGCCGAATTCAACCGACTCTCCAAATTCGCTAGGGCCTATTTACCTGATGCAGCGAGTTGAGCCAGAAGGTTTGAAGGTAGACTACGCCCTGCCATCCATTCGCACGCGGTCAATAATCAGTACGGAACAATGCGTGAAGTCATGAATCACGCCCTATCTCTCAAACCGCAGTATCCTCACATTTCCACCGGCGCTGTGCATACCTACAATCACAAACGCCAAGGCAACGAGGGAGGAAACAACGCTGCAAAGCATCACAATGACGGCGGGAAGCAGAAGGTAAATCCCAACAAAACATGTAACTTCTGTAGGAAGCCAGGGCACCTGTTCAGGGATTGTCGTAAACGACTCGGGAATTGCCTCCGTTGTGGTGATCCAACCCATCGGGTGGATGCTTGTCCTGTCCCGGATCGCCGCCCTCAACATAATGCTCCCTAACGGTAGGTCCTATTCTTAAGTTTTGGGACAAAACTTCCAATTAGTTGGGTAGGATGTAGCGCCCCGTTCTCCCGGTGCGGAGAGCGCGGCTAAGAAACACAAGACGGTATCGTTCGATCGGGATAGATTGAACTAAGAACTCGTCCTCGTTATGGATTTGTTTCTTCGGAATCGATTCCCATATTCAGTGGACTGTGCCCCAAGGATCGGCTTAGCGACAGAGTCAGGAGGGACCTCTCCGCTGCTATCTTTTATTGCCTCGGTTTTCGATGTCGCTTGTTGCTTTCGTGCTTTGAGTTTGTTTTGGGATTTGCTTATTTTCCTTGAACGGTTTTGATGGTTTTCATTGTTTTCGTTCATTGAACTGCACTTCTATTCCGAGATTGGAAAGAGAGAAAGAAGTATTAATCGAGCTGTTCGTGTGCAGGTGAACGAGCAGTAGGCGGCTTGCGAGCGGAGTCGTGAAGTGCCTCTTTCCTCCTTCTTTCCAACTTCTAAGTGAGTGGCTACCAACCCGATTAGCTAGCCTTGCTTCCAAGCTTCACTCCTTCGCCCCGATCAAACGATACCAAGTAATAATAAAAGAAACCAAGATAAAAGAGAATAGACTTGGTTAATACTGCTTGTTAATCAAACTGTAAACGGTTACTCACTTGCATGCGTGTTCGCTTGGAATATTTATCATATGTATAATACAAGTTAGAATGTTTGCTCTTCTTTAAATTATGCTATGAACAGAACTCATCCTGAATGCAATAATCTAAATAGGGAGACTATGCAAAAGTAGCTCTCCTCCTGTTACTGTCCTGTGCCTGTTATTGCCCTGATTTGCCTCAACTGCTAACTAGTGTATATGTTGATCACGGACAACTTGTGCACAAGGCCCTTAGTTCCTGCGGACGGTCGCTGGGGCACTGGCACCGATCTAATCCGGGCGAGAACTCTCCTGTTTAGTCACCCTGTGCAAGGACGGAATAACGTGCAGCACATCCTGTGCTCTCGCTGCATACCATCCTCGTCAGCGACTAAAATTGGTCCATTATGGCATCCAGCCAGTGATTCCCTGTATATTTAAACCTGTTGCATACTAACTTATGTCTTCGTGGCAGGGAAGGCATGGTAAGTATTGTGCAGGTAATTCAGACGGTCAGGTAAAAATCCACCTAACGGTGGCACGTTCATTTCAGTAAATTCTATATGCTGCTTACTTGTAAATGAACTAAGGCAAGATAGAAACCAACAAAATATGCATGCTTCACTAAATAACGTGTTGATTGGTATAGTTCGGCTAGCTCGCCTTCACCAGCATATTTTGATATGCTGACCCTCGTTGAAACAGGTTCTCCGCACCAAGGCGAACCGAGCGAGGAGCCGAAGTAGTCTTCCCGATCCAGTCCAGCTGTTGGCGCATCTTCACCGCGCCCTCGAAGCATTTTGAAGCCAGAAGCTGCAACTCTTCATACACAAATGTAGCTCCGTGGCAAAGCTATCCTCCAGCCTAGAGGTCTTTATCATTTTGAGTTTTATAAAAGGATGTAATGTACAGTACTGCTATCTCATTTTGAGTCAACACTTTTGTAAGCCGTTCGGCATATTAGCTGACTCGTTCAGGAGTTTGTAATAGATGTTTATTATTAATAAAGAGAACTTTTCCATGTTTCAAATCTGTGTTTCAATTTATCTGCGTACTCTGAATATGTGCTTGTTATGCAAATCATTAAAGCCTTGTGCGGGCGCAACCCCAGGCCCGCACGGCGGTCACGATTCGGGGGACGCCTCAATTGATTCTACGGAATTGGGTCGTGACACCCCCTCTTCCCCCTTTCTTAAGCAATTTACAAAGACCCCTATGCCCCTATTGGTTGTCATGAAGAAAAGGGTTAGCTAGGAAGCTTCTCTTCCTAATGAAGATTAAACCTAATCCTCTAATTAGAAGGTTTGGCTGACTAACAAGGGTCCAAATATGCTAGTCTAATTTGTTGGTCAAGTTGTCATGACAAGTTAGTTAGTCCACTAAGCTCTTGTCTAGTCAATTAATCTAATCACTAACCACTAATAATATGTTCGTCAAATAATATAGCATGCATATTTATATAAACAAATATTTTAACACAATAATTATAATAATTCTAAAATGATAAAAATATCCCTATTCTAGAAATATGGTATGATAGAGACTTGTACGGTACCAACGTACTTGTCTCAAGAATATACTAGAAGAACTGATAACAAGTGCTATAAAGGAAAGTAAGGCGACGAGCGACAAGAGGGCATATGAACTACTCTAGATCGGGACCACAATCCTTAAACCAAACAAGGACCGGGGTTACAGACCTTCACCCGAGCAAAACTTAGCACCCTAACCATGCGCCAAAGAAATAAAACTAGAAAAGCGAGCTATAAATGATATTAACAATATTCATTATATGTCCAAACAGCTCTACGACTTACTACAATTAACTAGCTAGGATTGTCACATGCCTTAATTACTAAATGCATATTTTAAGAATATTGCTACCGTCGATACTGTAGTCAACTCGGATGGCCAAGGGTACACTTATCGAGTAAACTTAAATGTACATTCAACATCACTACAACATAACTTGTTACTTTATCAGAAACAAAAATTGAACTTGTAAGCATAAACTTAAACTTGTGATCATAAACTTGCTTTATAAACATAAACTTGTATATAAACTTGTCTCGTAGTTCTATAGCATGCGTAAACTTGGTTAGTCATGGAGCCCTTGCCTAGCATGGTTGGTCCATGTTGCATGGGGCCCTTAGAGATCGGGGTAGCCGATAGCGCAATATTCTTTCCTCCCAATAATCTAGGTAATTCTTATCTTATTTAATTATTACTAAATTATTTGAAGTTCTCAAGTCGTGGACACTTGAGAACTCTCTAGAATGACGAGTCACGAGTACGAGCTACTCACGAGATATCATATTCGTGATACGTGATACATTGGACAATACTCACACTCGATTACCTAATTCTAAATGCAATAGATTTTTATACACAACCATTTCCACGACGTCGTAAAGATTGTGAACTCGTACATAAACTTGTCTCGTGAACTACATGCAAAATTTTCTAGTAACATAAACTTGTATCAAAATATGGAAGCACACAACTATAATCACTATAAGGAATTACTAAATAAACATAATTAAAAAAAATACTAACCGCGCACAAGGATTCCTGGCCGTATGGACTCACTGGCCGTATGCGCCCACTGACCGCATGCTCAGGGTTAAAGTCTACTCCTTGGGGCAAGTGTCGAAGTGACGACCAATAAATAAAGTATTAAAAAAGTGACATAAAGTGATTGATGTGACTGATGTGACATAAAATAAGTATGTCAGGAAGAAAAGACAACAATCATAAAAAGATGTGCAAGGGTGAAGCAGAGTTATGCGTCAAAAAAGAAGAGGCGCATACTGCCAATATTGCATAAGTCCGCTTGCTGCATGATTAGATTACCGCATAGATGTCCCTCTTGGACTTTAGCTAATTTTCTATTCATTCAGGGAGTGAATACACAAGGAGTTCAAGGAATTAGTTTTAAAACACTTTGTGTAATGAATAGTCATGCATCCAACAGGATGGACACATTCTGTCAGTATGCGACAAGGAGTTTAGGCCGCATAACCCTCTCGGACCGCATAACACTCTTTGCCATATTGGTCACTGGCCGCATGATGGCTTCGTCTTCTCCAACAGCAGGTTCAGCCATGGCCGAAAGCTCCAAAAACCAAAAATTTATTTTCTTCATAAAAAAACTTTCTTTTAACTCCAAATCAAGTGAAACAAAAGCCAAGTTGCACGAAATAAAATGTTGTATCATAAAGAATAACTAGTTTTTGAAATCACTAAATTTTAATAGATCAAAACCAAGGAAAACTCATGGAACCCATGGAAAACCGTAACTTCAAATTCAGATCTACTCAATTATACTCATAAAATTCCAAAACTCCAATAACTAAATATAATCAGCAACTCAATAAGAATATGTTTTATCAAATATATTTAAAAAAAACATATATGTATAAAATTCAAAAATCAAGGCTTCACCATTGAGCAAGATGTACTTGCTTTGGGTGGGTCCTAACCTCTACCTCTCACGGTCTAAGTCATAGCAACTTCTCCCTAGAGTTAGGGTTTGACTAGAGGGAGCTTGAGGGAGAAGAGGAAGAAAGAAGCAAGAAGAGTGGAAATGAGAAAATGAGTGAGGAGAAAGAAAATACTCTTATATATACTAAGAGGAGAGAAAGATGGTCTAGTCATGGGTTCAATCAAATAAACTAAACCAGATGTCCATTCTACATATAGATCCTAAACTAGGTCTATGGCAATGCCAATGGATATTCTATTGGTCTCGGTTAGTCTCTCTCAATAACATAAAAATAAATAAATAAATAAAATGACAGGAACCAACATGAGAAATAGAGCAGGAATACATTATCAGAAAAAATTAAATTCTAAAAATTCAAGAAATACCAAATCTGGAATCGGGTGCGACATCTCTATCATCCTTAGAAAAATCCTGTCCTCAGAATTTTACCAAGGCTAGTTGAGCTGGAATACACGAGAAAGCTCAAAAAATCACATCATAAATCAAAGGATTATACTAAGCAAGTAACTAAAATAAAAATAACTGCAAAAATAACTACTGAATAAATGCACAGAAGCATCACACAGGGGAAAATAGAGGCATATGGATAAATATACCCCTGAGTCAGTCAATTTGGAATTCGTCCTCGCCTGCCTTATGCTGACTCTCAAAATAGACAAGAGCCAAGCCTTGAGTAAGTCGGTACCAACGATCTTATCAAAGACATGACTCCGATCCAGGACGTGCCTTCGCAGTCGGTTCACATGATAGATATCACGTGCCACGAGATACGTGGGCAAAAGAGTAGGGAAAAAACTCACATGTGCTCAATGAAAGGATTAAAATGACTATCATATTTTGAACGCGTCGGAACACGAGATCGTTCGATAAGAACCCAAGAATAAGACAAGCTAAAGAGAGATCAAAATCTCACCCACAATCATAGCGCCTTCAGCTATCAACTGCTCTAGGTTTCCAATATTTTGTCAGGCCAACATCTAGGGGCTATGGCTCTAACTTGCTGCTGGTTCTGTCTTGCTGGTTGGGCTTGCTGGACTTGCGCATACTGCGCCAGGCATTGCTGCTGGAACTGTTGGGTCTGTGTCGGGATAAGACGCTGGACTAGTGGCCGAACTGCTAATGCTGGTTCTCACGGGCCTTCAATCGTTGCCCGAGGCAGAGTTGGTAACTGTCGAACTGAAGAAGTCTCTGGGTACAGAAGCGAGCATAAACCAATCATATGGTCAGATGCCCCATATTTGAGAGACTGACTGTTGGCCCTCCTACACTAATCAGTAATCTGCTGTCTGAACAACAAGGTTATGCTATTGAAGTCCCATGAACCACAGTCCAAGGTGACGAATCCTGGAGACCGCCTCCAGCGGAAACAGCGGGTTGAGGAGATTATAGATGAATCATGTTCCTACAGGACGGCCCATCTCCCGACCTGATGGTGAGCAGGATAAATCTTTTCCCGAGATCTCTGCTAACAAGGAGCATCCTCCAAATATGAGAGACATCGCTATTCATAAATGCCTCAAACGGATGAATGACTAGAAAGTATCAAGCGCGGAAAGAAATCAGTCCAATACAAGGATTGAGTGTTAAGGTTCCACCAGAGCTTGATCGAAAGAGCATTGACTGTGTCGAGATGGTTGCATACCCAAACTCCACCCTCAACTATGGGTCTGGCGATAGACTGCCAACTCGCCCAACGCCTACGCAAAGAACCTAGTTGATGTCCCCAGAGGAGGCAGTTAAACATCTTCTCAATAGTAGCAAGGACGAACTTTCGTGGGCTACATGCATCTTAAGTGAATATCAGGTGGTAATTGACAACGTGCTTGATTAGGATTAATTTTTTTTCTAAGAGAAAGAGGTTATTGTGCCAACTACCGATTCTGAGTTGAATCTTAGAGATAAAAGGTTCGAATAAAGTGGACTAGCACCTCCCGAAAGTGGTAGACAACCGAGGTATTGGAAGGGGGCACTGAACCGTAAAACTGGAGATCTCCACAAGCAATTATCTGAGATGAGTCATAGCGGACTCGTGAGATCTCCAAGAGGATTTTTTCCTTGTTGATGCTCTGACTGGAATAACTCTCATATCTTTCTAGAGTGGTGACGATAAGATGAGCGGTGCACTTGTCTCCAGAAGAGAAGATAAGAATGTCATCAGTGTAAGAGAGGTGAGTGACCAACGGGCACTCGCTCGTCATATGGAAGCGGCTGAAGCTCGGGTGATTGCTTAAATTGATGAGGTTGCGGCTCATGACCTCCGCGACGATGATGAAGATGGATCAAGACAGAGGATCACCTTGACGCACGCCGTAGTATGATTTAAAGAAGCCAGTTGGAGCCCCGTTGATGATAACGGAGAACCATGAGTTGCTGATGGAACACCAAAGGATATTAATCCAAGTTTTTGAAAAGTCAAATTTTTGGAGGACCCAAATCAGGAATTGCCAGTCTAGATGGTCATATGCCTTCTCCATGTCAATCTTTATCGTGATGTTGCCACCACCGTTGTTCGCGCCCATCAAGATAGTGAGCTCCCGTGTAAGAAGAATGTTGTCAATGATGCCCCTTCCCTTCATAAACCCGCTTTGTTCCTTCGAGATAACCCCTGGAAACATAAAATCTAATATGGCAGCAATAATTTTGGAGATCAATTTATTCACAAAGTTGCATAGACTAATTGATCTGAAATCCAAAAATATAGAAGGCTTAGGGACTTTAGGAATGAGCACCAAGAGGGTGCTTGAGATCACCATCGGGAAAGACTGTCATGACCCGCACCCGGTTTAAGGATGCAAGTCGGGAACACGTCCAGCCTACGCCGCAGCATCGGCGGTAGAACGGTGTTTGGGTAATCTATCTAATCAATATAATATGCCACCAACAATATAAATATACTCAATCACAGATCTAAGATAGAAAATAGCATGAATATGATCAAAGAATAGAATAGTCACAATATAACTCATGAGTCAAAAATAATAACATCAATGAGTCTGAGAAAATACTAAAAGATAAGCTGGAGACAAATCCAGTACAAGAGAATAACTAAGAAGCTACAAGTCCCGGGTCATCTGTCTCAATCGGGATGAGTCCCTCCTGAGCCAGGGTCTCTAGCTCTAAGCCCACAACATCCTGAGGCCCGTAATGAGTAGGGTACCACTCCTCAGTGTCATCTGGGAAAAATATATCCAGTCAGGAAAGGAGCAGAGTACATCTCTAACATCAGTTCTAATTGATGATATAAACTATGTAACAGTAAATAGATGTGAATATACAAGATGCAACAATAGATACAAGAAATATACAATAAAGAAAATACTGGAAATAAATACAAGAATGAACAATATGGCAATGAACAAGAATACTAATGACTATTGGCAATGAACAAGAATACTAATGACTAAGTGAGTGAGTACTAGCTTTAACATATGATCGACTTGGGAACTTGCACAAGGATATGGGCTTGGCTAGTCATACGTGCGGTGTATGACCAACACTCACAAGGAACAAGACATGCACAATGAGGGTATGATCACATATCTACACTAAAATACTTCCCACCCCCGACTGGTACAGGGGATCCAACCATGGTACGCTATGGCACGAAATTCTCTAGGAAGGTAACTAGTCTCCCCGAGAATCAGTGTCTGTACATGTACAAGAAACAAGGAAACAAGGCTTGCACAAGATATACCATATATACCAAGAAATAATATCTCATGACGAGATTCAGATATACCAATCCGTGTAACCATCATGTCAAGAATTCAAGGATATCTATACTAGATACAATGAACATAGAGGATATCATAAATGAAAAACTATCAGAGAATGTACTCGTCTGAAGTTTGGTGAATAGTATCATAGATGTCCGGTATGGTGCCTCAAAGACCTAGATATGGAATATGATATCAATACAAGGTTTGTCACGACCCGCACCCGGTGTATAGGTACAAGTCGGGAACAACGTCCAGCCTACGCTGCAGAATCGGCAGTAGAACGCTGTCTGGGTAATCTATCTAGCAATATAATAAACCACCAATAAAAATAATATACTCAATCACAGATCTAAGATGGAACGAGAACGAATCAGATAAAGAATAGAATAGTCACAAACAACTCATGAGTCTGGAATAATACATCAATGAGTCTGAAAGAAATACTAACAAATAGGCTGGAGACAAATTCAGTACCAAGAATACTAAGAAGCTACTAAACTCGGGTCATCTGTCTCAGTTGGGATAAGTCCCTCCTGAACCAGGGTCTCTGACTCTAAACCTACAACACCCTGAGGTCCATAATGTGTAGGGTACCAATCCTCAGTGTCATCTAGGAAAAATATATTCAGTCAGGAAAGGAGCAGAGTATATCTCTAACAGCAGTTCTAATCAATGATAAAAACTATATAACAATAAATAGATATGAATATACAAGATGCAACAATAGATACAAGAGATATACAATAAGAAAATACTAGAATAAACACAATAATGAACAATATGTCAATGAATAAGAATACTAATATTTAAGTGTATGAGTACTAGCTTTAACATATGATCGGCTTGGAAATTTGCACAAGAGTATAATGGTCTGGCTGATCATATGTGCGGTGTATGATCAACACTCACAAGGAACAAGATATACACAAGGATAGTATGATCATATATCTACACTAAAATACTCTCCACCCCCGACTGGTATAATAGATCCAACCATGGTATGCTATGGCATGGGATTCTCTAGGAAGGTAGCAAATCTTCCCGAGAATCAGTGTCTGTACATGCACAAGATAACCAATGAAACAAAACTTGTATAAGATACACCATATACAAGGAATAACATCTCATAACGAGATCCGAATATACCAATCCGTATAACCATCGTGTCAAAAAATAAGGATATCTATACTAGATACAATGAACATAGAGGATATCATAAATGAGAAACTATCAGAGAATGTACTCGTCTGAAGTCTAATGAATAGTCTCACAGATATTTGACACGGTGCCTCAAAGACCTAGATATGGAATACAACATCAATACAAGGTTTCGGAAAGAACATAAGTTAAACTAGTCAACTTCTAGGTCAACAAGTCAACTCTAAGTTAAAAGTCAAACTAAGTCAACTCTAAGGTCAACTATGGTCAACTATGGTCAAGCTATGGTCAACTATGTCAAACTATGGTCAACTACCTATTTCTAGGTTGCATAAGTCTAACACAAAGATATTGGATTCAAATACTAAAGTCTAGGTCATAAACTACATCTTAGAATACTAGGATACCGTATCTCTGGATACGTAAATCAAAAGGAAAATATCACATATTAATATCAAACAATTGTTAATTATATAAATCCTAATTACAAACATTAAATAGATGCCTTGGTTTTGAACCAACTTGGTATCACAACACTAAACTATAATATTGATACCCAAACCCAATACCTTGGGTATCTCCAATTACCTTGGTATCTCATGGTAATACCCACTACCTTACTTATGCTAACTACCTTTTAAAATAATATATGCTACACTACATATATCTATATAGCATACTATAATACAAATAACAATTAGGAACATATTTACATATATATTAATTACCATATATATATAAATATCTATATATATATATATATATATATATATATATATATATATATATATATATATATATATATATATATAATATATATAAAACTGTCAAACTGTCGCTAAAGGCCCCTGCCTGCTGTCGCTGAAAATCGCTGTTGCTGCTGATACTCTGCTGTTTTAGTGACAAACCTCTGCAGCCGTCGCCAAAAATCGTCGCTAAAGCCCCTGATACGGCTGATGATACTGCTGTTATAGTGACAAACTTCTACAGTTTTTTATCGAAGCTCTTGCTGTTGTTGTTGCTGCTGCTGCTGCGACGCTTCCTGTTGTCGCTATAGCGGCTGCTGCGTCTGTTATTGCTGCTGCTGCTGCTTCTGCGGCACACGCTGCTGTCACTATAGCTCCTGCCCTCTATTACAATATATATATATATATATATATATATACAATATATATAATAATATATATATAAACCACATAATATATATATATATATATATATAATATGCATATACTACTACTAATAAATATACAAACACCCATACATATATATGTACATAATATCTATATAGAAATATATACATACATAGTAACATAATTATAACAATACACATACGTATACGTATATATAAACACATACACAATATACAACACACATATATAAATATACAATATAATAACATATAAATATCTACTTAACATATATATATATCTATACATACTACCATATATAAATATATATATATGTAGAAGAATAGTTACATACAATATATACACATATGGTATATACATAGATACATATATCTAAGACACAATATTAAATAAATATATATACACAACACTATATATATATATATATATATATATATATATATATATATATATATATATATATATATATATATATATATATATATATATATATATATATATATAATTACACTTTATCATGAATAAGAACACAAGAGAATTAGATCTATAATTAAATTGCACACATATGGAACGTATCACCCCGTATCCCAATAGATCTAGGATATGCATGCGACACGAGTTCACCACATATCCAAACGTACCTCGAAGGACACGAATAAGTCATATATATTATTTATGAACAATACGAAGAGTCAAATACAAATCTACGTGTCCGTGTCAAAATATGACATGCTCAAAGTCTCTTGTCGGAGAAAACCCCCCCAAATCAACACGTATGACCAAATTATTGTGATACGACCTACACGTACCCAATTGTGGACACGACACTAGCCCCAAACACACAAGCATATGTCAAATTGATCTATAGGACCAATTGACACACACAATAAATGTTAATCTCAGAATTTTTCCAAAATTGACACAAAAAGTACCATAACTTTCTTAATAGGCCTCCTATGAACACAAAACCAAATCCTATGGGTAGCCTATGCATATGGGTTAATTTCTTATGGTTAAAACTCAGATTTAGAACCTAAATTAAGAAAAAAATAAATTGTACCTATTAGGAGATATATTCCCAATGAAACCTCCAAATGTGATAAAATTAGCCTCCAACTTGTAGATCCTTGCTCATCTTTGTAGATTCTTGCTTCCTCCTTCTAGATTCTTGCTCTACTAGCCTCTAATGGTGATTTAGAAAAAAATTGGGATGAAATTTGGTAATGAAATTGTAAACTTCCTGATTTTTTAGGATTTTTAAAATCAATTTTAACAATTTTTCTAATTTTTCTGGGATTTTTAACTAATTAAAATCGAAGTATTTTAGAATTAAATAAATTTAAATGTTTTTATTGAATATTAAAATATTATAAAAATAATATTTTTGGGTGTTAAATAAAATATTAGACATAGGGTAATTTTCTTGGAATTTATTGGACCCTGGAAACATTTTTAAAGACCTAAAAATTAATATTTTTATTAAACCTAAATAAACCCAATTTATTTGTGAACCAAACCAAAACGAACCATGCTGAACCGGAGCCCTGAACCCAACACTGAACCCTAGCGGGTCGGGTTGGATCTAAACCCGACCTGAAACCCGTAACCCGACCCGTCAGAAACCCTAACCGATCTTCCCACGACTCTTCGCCTCCCCAACGGCCGCAGCCCGAAACCGCCGCCGCACTCCCAGCGCCTCCCTCGTCTCCCTCACCGGCCGCCGCTTCTCCTTCCGTCCGCCCCTATTTAAACCCATCTCCCCCAACGCCATCATCCCCACTCTCCGCCACCGTCGTCCCCGACTTCCCCGATCCTCAGACACCCCTTCACCACCATCTTACCGCCACCGCCTTCTCCTTCCTCCGCTGAACCTGGGCCCACTGCGACGGCCACCGCCAACTCTCCACCGCCAACTCTCCTCCGTCATTTCTCCTCCACCGCACCGTCTCCCCATCTCCTCGATCGACCTAGCCGCCACGATGAGCTCCGCCAGCACGCCGCCACTCCAGCTCCGGCAGCCTCGACTCGACGACAAACCTGACACCCCCGCCACGACGAAAATGAGCAGCCACCTCCTCTACCGTGATGACCGTAGCAGCTCCGACGAGCAAACCCTAGCCGCCACCGTGTCGTAACACCTCGCGAGGGTGTATTATATAGTCTTTTCGGAGCCCTGTTCAGATGATCGTTTCTCTCTCCTCGTTGTCCCATTTCCTTTTTCGTCTGCTATGACGCGAACCCTGCATGACCCTATCGATACCCGTGCAACTCGCTCGGTGTGTCACGTCCTTTGGCGATCGCAAACTGCGATCCAAAATTAGGAAAATTAACACCCTATTTTTCCCCGGAACTGAGTGCGCCCCGCTAAACGGGATGACTTGGTCATGTGAGGACTTCACCAAAAGGTGCACGCCGTTAATATGGACGTGTGAGATTTTGCAGAAGTTGATTTGGATGTACGTGCACACCGGAATCAACGCGTATCCGTTGACAATACCCCGTATCGGCCCTGTTCTGGAACTCGTTATAACTTTATGTACGCACATCGTATCGAAACGAAACTTGCGCCACCGGACTCGTAGTAATACGTTGGTCATGTGACCCAAGTTTGGTTCGATTCTGAGAACGTTGACAAAATCTGCATCGTGGGCCCCACGGCTCCACTTGAATTACAATTTTGTGATCGGCTCATCGAAATCCAGTTCTGGACGTTCCATTGGGTTCATATCATCGTTCTGGACTTGTTGACACTAAGTTTGACGAATTTGGAGAACATTGTATCTGATATATTTTTTGGTACAAAGCGGGCCACATGTGGATCCCGTTTGACCAGAAACTGTCACTTTTGTCCTTGTGTCCAAATTTGACTTATGGACAGGCAATTCTAGCTATTTGATATCTTTTGAACATGATGGTAACATTTATTTCAGCCAACAGAGAGGTACCCGCAGATCCCGCTGATACCAGAGCAGCAGTTGGTAATTAAATCCCAAGCAAGTATACCTTGCCAAACTTGCAGTACCTGTTTCATATTGTTATCTTAATTTATTTATATGATGTACATGCTCAACCTAGAACTGTGTGACATTACTTAGCGTCCGAATAATATTCGAATGTCAATACTGTACGCAGAGTTGTGTAATGTCACATAGACATGGATATCAAGACCCTATACATTCTGGTGCTTGCATTATCAAGTACGTCATACCTCAGGATACCTGACACTATTCACGAGACAAAATCTTTTTGAGATATTCATGGTGATTCTGTATAGGTTACATGATTCGTGACATAGATATTATATATGCTTAACTATCATTATGACTCGCTATATTAGTTAGAGGTCATGATCTTGCGTGTTATGGACATGAGACATCGTGGACATGAGACGTATGATTATATTGGGTGGGGAGCGACACACCATACTACATGCTGATTATTGATATATATACTATACTACTGGAGGTGCTTTGGCACATATTCTGGAGTCGTGATACTACTTGCTTTGGCATATATACTGGAGTCGTGA
Source organism: Iris macrosiphon (assembly GCA_036927795.1). Classification (NCBI taxonomy): domain Eukaryota; kingdom Viridiplantae; phylum Streptophyta; class Magnoliopsida; order Asparagales; family Iridaceae; genus Iris; species Iris macrosiphon. The sequence continues at coordinate 83,812,916 of JAYESA010000008.1, forward strand.
TACTACTTGCTTTAGCATATATACTGGACTCGTAATACTAATGCTGCTATCGGTTTCCCCGACACAGAGCCTATAGTAGTTTCAGCCTAAGTATGATTAATGCTTTCATTTGCATAACACCTAGCTGGTACTTAGTTTACCCTTTGATATATTTTATATACTGGATTTATTCTGGCATGCTATTTCTTGTGCCTTGTTACGTCCCTCTGAGGACCTGGTCCCTTGCCAGTTTTGCAGCATAGACCGTTGTGGAGCCTGTGTGGAGTTGCTGATGTGTGTTGCTTGGTCTTGCTGGAATTGGTGCCAGGTACTTATATCATTTCTTCCGGAATATTGGTTATTATTTATATTATTTATTCATCTGCTGATATAGTCTAGTTTTATGGACTCATATTCCTTTCTTGAGTCTATTCGAGCTTATGTGTTACTGGTGACCGACTTTAGCACATGTAGCTCATTGTTGTATATTTTGTTCATTGTGGATTGAGGCATAGATATATATTTACTTGATTATATAGATAGTGACCCTTCTATTACAGCTTATACGTATTCGAATCGGACCAGAGTCTAGTCGAATGCGTAGCTGGCATGTTACGTATTCCTAGTCCTACGTGTTTTGGGGACTGGTGCATGACATGTTTTTTGTGGTGGCCCATGCAGGTCCTGATTAAATCATTTTGGTTACTTTCCGGTACCGAGCGAGCCTGTAATCAATGTTAACAGTGTTAGCATCTCAATCTACAACTGACTTAAAAATTCTTTAGCACTTGATTATCGCCCTTGGACTTCGTAATTGTACTCTTTCAAATCTTCTCGATATCCTTATTATTGTTTATCATCTCTTCCTATTTCGGAGAGTTGAATATTCATGCACGGTGTTTCCTCCAGAAGCAGATCCTCGTCAAGGCAGAAAAAGTTATGCTGGATATAAATTTTTGAAGACGGTTACCCTTAGTATGATAGTAGATAGATTATTCCTATATGCTAGAGTTAGTATAAATTTTAGCATGAGAATTGAATATAATATCAGAGGCCTAGAACTAATAGAACCTCACCCTTGCTTATAGGTAGCAAGTAATTTGGAAGTATTAGAGGAAAGGAAAGAGGGTTTGACTGTAATGCACTGTAATACTTTAGGGAATACATAGTTTGATGCTAGGGATCAGATGTGACTCATGATGGTGATACAAGGAATTGCATTATGACCTTAAGAAAACAGGAACCTTACTTAGTAGGCCAAGGTGGTTAAATCCTTAGTTGTCTTGTGACTTTTAGTATCAAATTAGATCTTATGATCCAGCTGTTACACCCCTACTATTTGTGCCGAAGAAGGATAGGACGGTACGCCTGTGTATTGACTATAGGGTACTGAATGTTGTAAACCATCAAGAACCGGTATCCCTTGCCATGCATTGATGACCTATTCGATTAGTTGAGTGGTATGAGTGTATTCTCAAGATAGATCTTAGATCCGGTTATCACCAGCTTAGAGTGCGTAGAGAGGATATACCAAAAATAGCCTTCAGGACCAAGTATGGACACTATGAGTTCTTAGTTATGTCGTTTGGTTTAACCAACGCGCCAGCTGTGTTCATGAGTTTGATGAACGATGTTTTCCTCAGTACTTGGACAAGTTCGTGGTTGCAATTATTGATGACATCATGATATATTCCAAGGGCCACGCAGACCACAAACAGCACTTTTTCAGCTAGCCCAGCAACAACAGAGGGCACCACCGCAAGGACACGGACAAGCTTTCGTGATGACCTTGGAGGACGCGCAGACTCGTGGAGTAGCAAATGCGCGTAAGTTTTTCATAGTTATCTATTCTTAGTATTGCTTTAGTACGTGCATGTTAGTTCGTGACCTTAGTCTTAAACCTGGTATTTTTGAACTTGTTAATAATAACCTAGTATGTTTTTATAATTGATAACCTAGTTTTTTCAAGCTGTAGTTTTCTTGCTTTAACTAGATTACCTTCACGCTTGAATTTACATAACTTTTATTGCTTAAGGAAATAATATTTTTCCCTATGTGTTTTGCTTAAACACTCATCCTTCGATACTCCTTGATCATGATTCTTTGATGGTGTCGTGCTTCGAACTTGTTTTGCAAACTGTGTCATCTCTGCTGATCGGTTATTTCTTTGATTGCGAGGACGCAATCCTCTTAAGGAGTTAGATTGTAAACCCCCTGATTTTTCAGGATTTTTAAAATCAATTTTCATAATTTTTCTGATTTTCCTGGGATTTTTAACTAAATAAAATCAAGGTATTTTAGAATTAAATAAATTTAAATATTTTTATTGAATATTAAAATATTACGAAAATAATATTTTTGGGTGTTAAATAAAATATTAGACATAGGATAATTTTTCTGGAATTTATTGGACCCCGAAAACATTTTTAAAGACCTAAAAATTAACATTTTTATTAAACCCAAAAAAACTCGGTTTATTTGTGAACCAAACCAAACCGAACCATGCTGAACCGGAGCCCTGAACCAAACCCTGAACCCTAGCGGGTTGGGTCGGATCTAAACCCGACCCGAAACCCGTAACCCGACCTGTCAGAAACCCTAACCGATCTTCCCCCGACTCTTCGCCTCCCCAACGGCCGCAGCCCGTAACCGCCGCCGCACTCCTAGCGCCTCACCTCGTCTCCCTCACCGGCCGTCACTTCTTCTCCCGTCCTCCCCTATTTAAACCATCTCCCCCAACGCCATCATCCCCACTCTCTGCCACCGTCGTCCCCAACTTCCCCGATCCTCAGCCACCCCCTTCACCACCATCTCACCGCCACCGCCTTCCTCCGCTGACCCTGGACCCGCTGCGACGGCCACCGCCAACTCTCTACCGCCAACTCTCCTCCGCTATCTCTCCTCCGCCGTGCCGTCTCCCCCATCTGCTCGATCGACCTAGCCGCCACGACGAGCTCCGCCAGCACGTCGCCACTTCAGCTCCGGCAGCCCTGACTCGACTACAAGCCCGACGACCCCGCCACGACGAAGACGAGCAGCCACCTATGCCGTGATGACCGCAGCAGCTCCGGCGAGCAAACCCTAGCTGCCACCGTATCGCGATGCCTCACGAGGGTGTATTTTTTAGTCTTTTCAGAGCCCTGTTCAGGTGACCGTTTCTCTCTCCTGTTTGCCCTATTTCTTGTTTCCTCTGCTGTGACGCGAACCCTGCGTGACCATCTCGATACCCGTGCAACTCGCTCGATATGTTGCATCCTGTGGCGATCGCAAACTGCGATCCAAAACCAGTAAAATTAACACCCAATTTTTCCCCGAAATTGAGTGCGCCCCGCTAAACGGGATGACTTGGTCGTGTGCAGACTTCACCGAAAGGTGCGTGTCGTTAATACGGATGTGTGGAATTTTACGAAAGTTAATTTGGATGTACGTGCACACCAGAATCAACGCGTATCCGTCGACAACATCCCTTATCGGCCATATTCTGGAACTTGTTGTAACTTTGTGTACGCACGTCGTATCGAAATGAAACTTGCGCCATCGGACTCGTAGCAATACGTTGGTCCTGTGACCTATGTTTGGTTCGATTCTGAGAACGTTGACAAAATCCGTATTGTGGGCCCCACGGTTCTACTTGACGGGCAATTTTGTGATCGGCTCATCGGAATCCAGTTCTGGACGTTCCGTTGGGTTCATATCATCGTTCTGGACTTGTTGACACTAAGTTTGATGAATTTGGAGAATATTGTCTCTGACACGTTTTTCGGTACGAAGCGGGCCACATGTGGACCCCGCTTTGACCAAAAACTGTCACTTTTGCCCATGTGTCAAAATTGGACTTATGGACAGGCAATTCTAGCTATTTGATATCTTCTGAACATGATGGTAACATTTATTTTAGCAAACGGAGAGGTACCGCAGATCCCGCTGATACCAGAGTAGCAGTTGGTAATCAAATCCCAAGCAAGTGTACCTTGCCAAACTTGCAGTACCTGCTTCATATTGTTATCTTGATTTATTTATTTGATGTATATGCTCAACCTAGGACCGTGTGACATTACTTAGCGTCCGAATAATATTCGGATGTCAACACTGTACGCAGAGTTGTGTAATGTCACATAGACATGGATATCGAGACCCTATACATTCTCGTGCTTGCATTATCAAGTACGTCATACCTCAGGACACCTGATACTATTCATGAGACAGAATTTTTCTGAGATATTCATGGTGATTCTGTATAGGTTACAGGATTCGTGACATAGATATTACATATGCTTAATTATCATTATGACTCGCTACATTAGTTAGAGGTCATGATCTTGCGTGTTATGGACATGAGACATCGTGGATATGAGACGTGTGATTACATTGGGTGAGGAGAGACACACCATACTATAGGCTGATTATTGATATATATACTATACTACTGGAGGTTCTTTGGCACATGTACTGGAGTCGTGATACTACTTGCTTTCGCATATATACTGGACTCGTAATACTAATGCTGCTATGGGTTTCCCCGACACAAAGCCTATAGTAGTTTCAGCCTAAGTATGATTAATGCTCTCATTTGCATAATACCTAGCTGGTACTTAGTTTACCCTTTGATACATTTTATATACTGCATTTATTCTGGCATGCTGTTTCTTGTACCTTGTTACGTCCCTCTGAGGACCTGGTCCCTTGCCAGTTTTGCAGCATAGACCGTTGTGGAGCCTGTGTGGAGTTGCTGATGTGTGTTGCTTGGTCTTGCAGGAATTGGTGCCAGGTACTTATATCATTTCTTCCAGAATATTGGTTATTATTCATATTGTTTATTCATCTGCTGATATAGCCGAATTTTATGGACTCATATTCCTTTCTCGAGTCTATTCGAGCTTATGTGTTACTGGCGACCGACTTTAGCACATGTAGCTTATTCTTGTATATTTCGTTCATTGTGGATTGAGGCATAGATATATATATTTACTTGATTATATAGATAGTGACCCTTCTATTACAACTTATACGTATTCGAATCAGACCAGAGTCTGGTCGAATACGTAGCTGGCATGTTACGTATTCCTAGTCCTACGTATTTTGGGGACTGGGGCGTGACAGAAATAAAGTTGGAATGAAGGAATTTGGTTGAGAGAAATTCTAGATCTAGTTTTGAAATGAAAAGAGGAGAGAGAAATCAATTCCCCCCTCTTTAATAGGCCGGCCCCCTCTACCACTTCCTCAATCTACTATGTAATGTACATTATACCCCTTGGGGCCTCTCATAAAGAAATAATTAAGGAGGGAAGCTTCTAGTCTAAAGGTTTAATTAATTTTAATCCATCTACTAATCAATGGACTTTCTAATTGGGCTCAAATCTAACAATTAATACATGTTGGTCCATGAGTCTAAACTAAATTAGTTAGGTCCACTAACACAAGTCCAAAATAAATAACTAACATCTAACAACAATTACATAATACAACAAATAATTATTTATCATGCACAATATTTAATTAATTTATGAAATTACTAAAATACCCATTCCTAGAAAATATGGTAGTGACAAGTCTACCCTCCTTAAAATAATTTCGTCCTCAAAATTCAAAGACGAAAAATACCCCTAGAAAAATAAAAGAACATAACCAAAGAACAGAACTAAAGAACATAATTAACTATGAAAGAACATACCTCAAGGCACAAACAAATATGGATAACGCTCTCGCATTTCATCCTCTCTCTCCCAGGTAGACTCCCCCGGAGAGTGATACCTCTATGTGACGTGTATCAAAGGAATAGTCTACTTCCTTAGCACCTTCTCTCTCTGATCCAGAATCTCAACTGGCTGCTCTGGATAGCTAAGAGTAGGGTCCACCTCTATCTCTGAGTGATCCAATACATGACTAGGATCTGCCATGTACCGTCTCAACTGCGATACATGAAACACGTTGTGCACTCCCTCAAATGTAGGTGGCAAGTCTAGTCTATAAGCAACTGCACCGATCCTCTCTAAAATAGTGAAAGGTCTGATGAATCGCGGACTAAGCTTCCCGCTTCCACCGAAGTGAATCGTGCCTCGTGTTGGAGAAATCCTCAGAAATACTAAACCACCCACCTAGAACAAAACACAACCTTAAGAACTTAATCTATAACAAACAACCAATAACAAGCATAAACAAAATCTAAATTATACCTCAAACTCCAAAGGTCTACGGTGGCTATCGGCCCAATGCTGCTGTCTGTCCTGCGCCACACGAAGTCTGTCTCTGATCAACTGAACCTTCTCCGCTGTATCCACAATCATCTCTGGCCCAAGCAAAACTATCTCTCCAATATCGTCCCATGACAAGGGAGTACGCCACCTTCGACCGTACAGAGCTTCAAAAGGTAAAATCTCTATACTAGCCTGGTACCTGTTGTTATAAGCAAACTCTACCAAATGGAGATAGTCCTCCCAAGAACCCCCAAAATCTAGTATACAAGTGTGCAACATATCCTCGAGAGTCTGAATAGTCCTCTCTGATTGCCCATCTGTCTGGGGATGATATATAGTACTGAACTTGAGCTGAGTGCCCAAACTCTCTTGTAAACTCCTCCAGAAATGGGAAGTAAAATGACTATCCCGATCCGAGACTATGCTGACGGGAACTCTATGTATCCTAACGATCTGCCTCACATACATCTCTGCCAGCTTCTCCGTTGGCAAACCCACTTTGAAAGGCAAAAAGTGGGCCGACTTGGTCAACCTATTAACGATGACCCAAATTACGTCTTTCCCTCCTGGAGATCGTGGAAGTCCGGACAGAAAATCCATAGTAATGTGCTCCTACTTCCACTCTGAAATGGGTAATGGCTGAAGTAAACCTCCTGGCCTCTGCCTCTCGGCTTTCACCTGCTGGCACACTAAGCATCTGGATACAAACTGTGCCACTTTCCTATTCATGCCATACCACCACACACTCTCTCGCATATCTCGATACATCTTGTTGGCACCTGGATGCATGGAATACTGAGAGCGATGCACTTCCTGTAATACCTCCTTACGCAGCTGCCTACTAGGCACACATAATCTATTTCCATGCCTCAAAGATCCATCCTCAGCAATGGTAAAATTATTCTCCAATCCTGCTCTCACCTGAGCTCTGATGCTCCTCAGAGATACATCCTCATACTGTGCTGCCTTGATCCTGTCCATCAAATCTGAATGTATCTGCATTCCCCATATCTGTATAGCCAAACAAGGAACTATCACCTCAATGTCCAAGCTCTCCAAGTCCTCCAACAAATATTGATCCTGCGTCAAGAACATAGCTACCGGATACCTGCTCAAAGCGTCAGCAACTACATTAGCTTTTCCAGGATGATACTGTAGAGATATATCAAAATCCTTTATCAGTTCCAACCATCGACTCTGCCTCACGTTCAACTCCTTCTTCTTGAAAATGTACTTCAAGCTCTTGTGGTCTGTGAAGATCATCTCCACATGCTCTCCGTACAAATAATGTTTTCACAACTTCAAGGCGAAGATGACTGCTGCTAACTCCAAATCATGGGTAGGATAGTTCTTTTCATGAGGTCGCAATTGCCTGGATGCATAGGCAATCACTTTCCCATTCTTCTGAAGAACACAACCCAAACCTTTCTTCGATGCATCACTATAAATTGTGAAACCTCCAGACCTTGATGGCAACGTCAAAATAGGAGTAGACGCCAACCTCTTCTTCAATTCCTCAAAAACAACCTGGCAATCCTTCGTCCAAACAAACTCTACATCCTTCCTGGTGAGTTTGGTCATTGGCTCGACAATCCTCAAAAAATCCTGCACAAACTTCCTGTAGTAGCCTACTAATCCCAAGAAACTCCTGATCTCTGCTACCGAACTCGGGGTCTTCCAAGATTTCACGGCTGTGATCTTCTTCGGATCCACTGAAATACCATCACCAGTTATAACATGTCCTAAGAACTCCACCTTGTCTAAGAAGAACTCACACTTGGACAACTTCCCATACAACTTCTCCTTCCTCAGCACATCCAACATAATCCATAAATGCTCCTCATGCTCCTCTGGTGTCTTCGAGTATATGAGTATGTCGTCGATGAACACCACCACGAACTTGTCAAGGTATTGATGGAACACCTTGTTCATCAAGTTCATAAATACCTTCGGTGCATTAGTCAACCCAAACGGTATCACCATAAATTTGTTCTGACCATACCGAGTTCTAAAAGCAGTCTTTGGTATGTCCTCCGGCTTTACCTTCACCTGGTGGTAACCTGATCTCAAATCTATCTTAGAAAATACCTTGGCACCACTCAATTGATCGAACAGATCATCAATCCGTGGCAAAGGGTACTTATTCTTAATAGTGAGATTATTCAATACCCTGTAATCAATGCACATGCGTACCAATCCATCCTTCTTCGGTACAAACAATATCGGGGCTTCCCACGGTGAAGAACTCGATCTGATAAACCCCTTATCCTGTAATTCGTCCACCTGCTTCTTTAGCTCGACTAGTTCGCTGTTGTTTACTCTATAGACATGTTACAAAATTGGTTCTGCACCTGACACCAAGTCTATAGAGAATTTAATATCTAGATCTGGTGGCAACCCTGGCAATTTCTCAGAAAATATATCCAAGAACTCTGCTATGCGGTAACTCATTTTCCACCATAGCTCTACAAATAATGCCTTCTCCCTGCTCTGCAGCTCCTCTAGCAAACTCGTACTCTGGCTCTCTTGGCGAACCAAACAAAACTCTACCTCCTCTACAATCTATGCTAGCACGGTGCCTACTCAACCAATTCATCCCGAGTACAATGTCGTAGCTCAAAAGTGGTATTACAAGTACACACGCACTCAACTCCCAGCCTCCTAGAGTAACTCTCCGATCCTTGCAAATATTATTAATCAAGATAATGCCTCCCCCGGTCATGATCTTGCAAGTCCTAAACAAAGATTCAGCTACCAAACCATACTTCAGAGCAAAAGAAACAGATACAAAACTATGGGAAGCACCACTATCAAACAAAGCTAAAGATGGAATAGAATCAATATGAAACATGATGTAAGACACTCAAGGGAAGGATAATTTAAAAAGATCAAGTATCAATATCAAAGGAGAGTAGTTGAATGAATAATTTATTTTTTCCTAGATGTGATTGAGTTTTCTCAGCCTAGCCTATATTCTATATCCTAAAATAGGCTTGCAGTAGTACAACTAAGTCGTCGCACTACCACGATATCGCACAACATGCGAAGCCTGACCTGCATGGGTCACCACTAAAAATGTGTCATGACCCGCACCCGATGTAAGGGTACAAGTCGGGAACAACGCCCAGCCTACGCTGCAGAATCGACGGTAGAACGCTGTCTGGGTAATCTATCTAGCAATATAATAAACCACCAATAATAATAATATACTCAATCACATATCTAAGATGTAACGAGCATGAATCAGATAAAAAATAGAATAGTCACATACAACTCATGATTATGGAATAATACATCAATGAGTTTAAAATACTAACAAATAAGCTGGAGACAATCCAGTACCAAGAATACTAAGAAGCTACTAAACTCAGGTCATCTGTCTCAGTTGGGATAAGTCCCTCCTGAACCAAGGTCTCTGACTCTAAACCCACAACATCCTGCGATCCATAATGTGTAGGGTACCAGTCCTCAGTGTCATCTGGGAAAAATATATCCAGTTAGGAAAGGAGCAGAGTACATCTTTAACAGCAGTTCTAATCAATGATAAAAACTATGTAACAGTAAATAGATATGAATATACAAGATGCAACAATAGATACAAGAGATATACAATAAGAAAATACTAGAATAAACACAATAATAAACAATATGTCAATGAACAAGAATACTAATGTCTAAGTGTGTGAGTACTAGCTTTAACATGTGATTGGCTTGGGAACTTGCACAAGAGTATAATAGCCTGGCTGATCATACGTACGATGTATAATCAACACTTACAAGGAACACATATCTATACTAAAATACTCTCCACTTTCGACTGGTATAATAGCTCCAATCATGGTATGCTATGGCACGGGATTCTCTAGGAAGGTAGCAAATCTCCCCGAGAATCAGTGTCTGTACATGCACAAGATAACTAATGAAACAAGACTTGCACAAGATATACCATACACAAGGAATAACATCTCATGATGAGATCCATATATACCAATTCGTGTAACCATCGTGTCAAAAAATAAGGATATCTACACTAGATACAATGAACATAGATGATATCATAAATAAGAAACTATCAGAGAATGTACTCGCCTAAAGTCCAATGAATAGTCTAACAGATGTCTGACACGGTACCTCAAAGACCTAGATATGAAATACAACATCAATACAAGGTTTCAGAAAGAACATAAGTTAAACTAGTCAACTTCTAGGTCAACAAGTCAACTCTAAGTCAAAAGTCAAACTAAGTCAACTCTAAGGTCAACTATGGTCAAGCTATTGTCAACTATGTTAAACTATGGTCAACTACCTATTTCTAGGTTGCATAAGTCTAATACAAAGATATTGCGTTTAAATACTAAAGTCTAGGTCATAAACTATATCTTAGGATACCGTATCTCTGGATACGTAAATCAAAAGAAAAACATCACATATTAATTTCAAACAATTATTAATTATATAAATCATAATTACAAACATTAAATAGATGTCTTGGTTTTGAACCAACTTGGTATCACAACACTAAACCATAATATTGATACCCAAACCCAATACCTTGGGTATCTCCAATTACCTTGGTACTTACCTTGGTATCTCAAGGTAATATCCACTACTTTACTTATGCTAACTACCCTTTAAAATAATATATGCTATACTACATATATCTATATATAGCATACTATAATACAAATAGTAATTAGGAACATATTTACATATATATTAATTACTATATATATATATATATATATATATATATATATATATATATATATATATATATATATATATAAAACTGCCAAACTATCGCTAAAGGCCCCTGCCTGCTGTCGCTGAAAACAGCTGTTGCTGCTGATACTCTGCTGTTTTAGTGACAAACCTCTGCAGCCGTCGCCAAAAACCATCACTAAGGTCCCTGATATGGCTGCTGATACTGCTGTTATAGTGACAAACTTCTGTAGTTTGTCACCGAAGCTCTTGCTGCTGCTGCTGGATATTGCTGCTGCTGCTGCGACGCTTCCTGCTGTCGCTGTAGCGACTGTTGCTGCTGTTACTGCTGCTGCTGCTGCTGCTTCTGCGACATACGCTGCTGTCGCTATAGCTCCTGC